>APFE030489730.1:0-33480 GCA_000404065.3 Pinus taeda
AAATCGCCTCTTGATTTCATTCTTGAGAAAGATGTCGCCATTGAGGGACATAGTGATGTTGACAAAGCTCGTTCATTCATTGAAATACATCAGCAAATACATCAGCGAATTCAAGAACAGCTTGAGAAAAGTCAAGGCAAGTACAAGGAAAGACACGACAAGCATAGAGTCGATCACAAGTTTCAAGAAGGGGATGAGGTATATACATCAGTAAGGAAAGGATGCAAGGAGAAGGTAAAAAGCTGAAGCCTATTCGTTATGATCCATTCAAAATCCTCAAGAAGGTTGGGAATAATGCTTTTCAATTAGATTTGCCTTCCTACATGCAAATGTATTCTGTTGTTAATGTGGAGAACTTACGTTTGTATGAACCTCCTTTGATCGCTGATCATGAAAGCGCTGTTCAGCTGCCATCTATAGAAGATTTCTTGCCAGAATTCTTAGATGAACTGAAAGAAGATACAATCCTTGACAGAAGGACACGCACTTCAAGGAGGGGCAATGTAGATTATGTTTGGGTTGGTTTCAAAGGCAAAAAACCGAACAAGAAAAAGTGGATGGAGGTGGATAGAGTGAGGGCGTTGTACCCTCACCTCTTTAACAGGTAGTTGAAGGATTTTGGGGTCCAAAAGCTTCCCAATGGGGAGGCGTGATCAGGGGCTCATGTCCCAAGTGTCGTAAAATGCTCAAAAATGAAAGTGCTCAAAAGTAGCTCAAACCTAAATGAATGGATAGAGATCTTCCTCCTGATTTTGGCGCCACAAACGGTTCGAAAAACGGTCGTCGTATGAGAAAGTTATGCCAAAAACAAAATCGCCCAATAACCCTTAATTTTTGAATTTTCAAAAAAAAATTAAAAAAAGAATATTCCACAGAATATTCCTTGGAATATTCCATGGAATATTCCTTAGAATATTCCATGGAATATTCCTTTCGGGCAAGCCAATCAGAAGCTACCACGTGGCTAGCTCAGAAGCTGCCACATGGCCCACGGTGATGTCAGGAAGAGTATTTCGGTTGTTTAAAATTCGGTTGGGTGTATGGAAGATTGAACACACGACCTCCCATATACAAGAGCCAAGCCTTACCATTGGGCCACAACGACGAAAGTTGAAAGGAAAACGAGCCAATTGGTATTTAAATTTTGAAAAATGTTTGAGCGGGAAACGAAAGGGGCCAGCCCCGCATACATATGACCACAGCTGAAACTGTGGGCTAAACCTTTAACCGCCCAGCACAGAACCCGAGGCAAACCACCAGCGCTTTTTCCGGTCACATGCGAGTTTAACGGGCCGTTAACTGACAATTCAGTTGGCAGAACTTTTGGCGGAGCGGCAAATTTGGCGGACCCGACATAATTGGCGGAGTTAACTAGACTCCAACTAAAGTTAGCTGGAGTGTTTCTAGGCATAACTGGAGGAAAACTTTAATGGGCCATAACTTTGGCTAGGAAAGGTGGTTTTGGATGAAGTTTTTTTTTTTATTTTGGGTATTTTAGACCTTCTGAAGCCACTGGAATATGTTTTATAGCCATCTGAGGTCATTTGCAGAGGTTTTGACGCCATGGAAGTTCTAGGAGCCACTAGGGCCCAGTATTGTGAGAGTTGTATAGGGTTGTAGGTATCCATTGGAGGTGAACCAATAGTCAATCCTGAAGGATTCAAGTGTTCTGAATCCATTTTTACAGTCTATTCCACCTGTAGAGACTTCTATTAAGCTGTATATTCATTTTGAGCATTTAATTAAAACGAGGACAGGCCCATTTTGGAGCCTTGGACCCAACAGACGTAGCCCAGGAGGGGTGAACTGCTTTATCAAATTCTTTTGCATCTGTGGTTGATTTATTTTGCAGAACAAATTCATTTTAATGTGTTAAACAGTAAAAGGATATAATTCTACTATGCTTAAATGGATCATGAACAGTTGAAAATTTCATTTGTTTCTTTACTGCAAGACATGGGCATCTTTTAAACATGTTTATTACTAAATTGAATACCTTGCCAATCATTTACAAGTAGTTTCAAATTCAGATCAACTTGGGATTGAAATTACCTTGTAAACTGTTTTTCTGTCATTCCTGCCTTATTGATACTTATGATGGTAAACCCTTCGAAGCCCAGGGCCTTCTCTCCAGGCTTCAACTTCAAAATATTACCATCCAATCCAATCTACACTCTGCAATGTTATGTACAATGATGCAAAGTAAAATGAACTATGGTTAATCTGTAGAAAAATAATGCTTCAACATTCTATCATTGAAAGGTCCTCTTGGTAGATCTGATCCATCTATATCTCTCAAGAAAAAAGCATGGTTACCCCTGTAACCATAAATCACATAAGGCCATTGCCACAAAAAGCCAAATTTACCATGTTTGCCTTTGTCTTCCCTTCTTGAATCCCACTTAGGAACTTTATCACCTATGTAAAAATCATCTGCTTTGGTCTTTTTATTAAATACCTTTTTGATTTTTTCCTGGATTACCTGTCATTTTACATATACTTCTTCTCTGGTCTGCTGCAGGTGTGTGGTCTGATTTATCCTTCTCTGGATATCATTTGGTTCCACTTGTAATTCCTGGATGATCTTCATCACTGGGATTCCCAAAGATGATGGAAAAACATCATCCATCCCATATACTAACTGATAGGGAGATGTGCTAATGGACTTCTTAATAGTTAGTCTATCTGCCGATAAGGCATTGATCAACCTTTTGTTCCATGTCTTTTTGTTGTCTTCTAGTAATTTCTTAATGATATTGACCAGGCTTTTGTTGGAGGATTCTGTAAGTCCATTACCTTGAGGGTAATAGGCTGTGGAGTGGCCAAGGGTGATGTGGTATTTGTTACAAAAGTCTATCATTCTCTTGGATTTGGTATTTGTTATAGAAGTCTATCATTCTCTTGGATTTAAAGGCATATGGATTATCAGTAATGAGCTTTTGGGGGCATCCAAATCTTGACAGGATATTATTTTCTAGTAAGGAGATAATGATAGTGTTTATGGCTTGTTTGGAAGGAATGGCTTCTATCCATTTGGTAAAATAGTCAGTGGTTGTCAGAATCCACTTATGTTGGGCTGAGGAGGTTGGTGTATTTCTCCAATGAAGTCTAACCCCCATTGTTGAAATGGAATTTTAGTGGAGATTGGTTTAAGAGGCAAGGGTAAAATTTTTCTCTTTCCCTCAAATATCTGGGACTTATGACAAGAGGTCACATGTTTTTTAACATCTGAAAAAAGAGTGGGCCAGTAGAAACCAACACTCAAAATTTTGTCAGCACTAGTCTTCCAATACAAGTGTCCTCCACAATCCCCTGCATGAAACTCTTGCATAATTTTATGAGCTTCATCTTTCAGTAAACAGTTTAAAAGAATACCACTAATGTCTTTCCAAAACAAAGCATTATTTATAATACAATATCTCAATGACTTCATTTTCAAAAATCTAGCTTTAGTTCTTGTCAAACCAGGAGGAGCTTGTAAGTTTAGTAATACAAATATGATATCTACATACCAGGGTGAATAAGTTAAAGGTTCACTGATTTGTGGAGTTGCCATCTCTTCCTGATCATCAAGGGAACTAATCAAATTAATATCTAGGGTCTGACAGTTCGATTCAGCCACGAATTTGGCTAAACCTTGCCTTTGATAAGCTTAGTAGGCTTTATCTCTATGTCTAATTCCAATATAGTGGCAATCCATTTGCCCCTCTTTTCTTCAGGCCCATTTTGTGTCAAAATGTCCTTAACGATTGAGTTTGGAACATAAGCAATGATGTGAGAATACAAAATGTAGACTCTGAAATCTTTGATGGCCTTTACTAAAGCTAATGCTTGTTTTTCCAAAATATTGTATTTGAGTTTGGCATCTGTTAAGGATTTATTGAAAAATGCAATTGGTTGTTCATATCCTTGGTCATTCTTTTGCGGCAAGACTGTTGCAATGGTGTGTTCTGAAGCAAAAGAAAAAATTATAAAGTCTTTCTGAAAATCAGGACTTATAAGGACTGGAGTTTTGATTAAGGCTTCCTTGATGGCTTCAAAGGATTATTTGGCCTCCACTATCCATTTAAGTGCTGAGTCCTTTCTTAGCATATTATTTAGTTCTCTAATCAATTCTGCTAAATTTGAAATGAATCTCCTAAGAAAATTAATTTTTCCTAAAAATGGTTGCAACTCTCTAATGTTTCTAGGATGGGCAATGGTCAAAATGGCCTCTATTCTAGCAGGATATATTCTAATTCCATCTTTAGATATGATATATCCCAACAACTTTCCTTCTTCCAAACTAAAGAGTGTCTTTTTGGGATTTAAAGAAATCCCAAATTTCCTACATTTGATGAAAACTCTTCTCAAATGGTCTAGGTGTTCATTATCAGACTTAGAAAAGACAGTGATGTCATCTTGGTATACTACTAGGAAGTCATGGATCTCCTTGGAAAAATCTATATCCATAGCTCTCTGAAATGTTGCTTCTGTGTTCATTAATCCAAAAGGCATCTTCAAATACATGAAGGTACCCCAAGGAGTAGTAAATGCAGTTTTGGCTTGGTCCTCCGGTTGAACTAAGATCTAGTTATATCCAGAAAATCCATCAAGCAAAGAGATTCTGGATGAGCCTACTACCCTCTGAAGGATATGGTCCCTTTTTGGTAGAGGATAGTTGTCTTTTAAGGAGACCTTGTTCAAATTTCTAAAATCGACACACAATCTGATTTCTCTAGTCTTTTTCCTAGTAGTGACTAAGTTTGAAATCCAATCTAAGTATCTAATGGGAGCTATAACTTGGGCATCAAACATTCTTTTAACTTATTTCTCAATAGATGGCATAAGAACTGGGTTAATTCTCCTAAGTTTCTATTTGAAAGGTTTATGATCTTATTTAAGAGGTATTTTGTGTTGTATTATGTTGGTGTCATAAGACTTCAAGTCTTCATAACTCCATGCGAAAACATCTTGGAAATCTTTAAACATATTTATGTATTTTACCTTTTCCTCTGGAGGTAAGGTTTTTGCTATTTTAATGAATTTTTGTTTTTCTTCAGTTCCTATGTTACATTCTTTTATATCTTCTCTTAGAGGTTCTAGTTTCATTTTTCTAGCTACATTGTTTGAGTCCAACAAATCTTCTAAGGGGACTAATCCCTTAGGCAAAATATTATTTTTTAGATTAAGAATTTCAGGATCATCATTCATTATTTCCTCTATCTCTACATTTTGTAAGTTATCTACTTCTAATCTAGTGAAATTAGTAGATTTATCTATATCTAAAATATTTACATCTATGTCACTATCTATGTCATTATCTACGTTATTTTCTACTATACAATCTGTATCTATTTTACAATTCTCAAAACTCATCTTTAGCATTCATGAAGTTTTAAATTTGAGAATCCTAGGAGAAAATCTACCAATACTTCAAGTTGTCTAGTATAACATGCCTATGTCTCACTTCTGCAATGTACTGATGGTTGGGTTGAAAGGGAAATTTGCAGGTACTAGTAAAAGTGGAAAGACTATGGGCTTGCATGTTTTGTTTTTTAGGAATGGCAGCAAAGTTTGTTTCCAAGAGGTCTTTAATCAAGTCCAAGACAGTCTCCTTGTATTGACTAAGTCTAGGATTTTTTACAGAGTATTCACCATTAATTTGTTTAATAATCAATTCTGAGTCCAAGTATGGAAACTATTTTGGCTCCAAGTTTTCTAACCAATTGTAACCCTAAGATTAGGGCTTCATATTCTGGCATGTTATTTTTACACTTGAAGTTTAATCTGAATGCATGTCCCTCAGAATGATTATTCTTCATATTATGGATCCACACTCCTGCACCACCTCCTAACCTATTCACAGATCCATCAAAATCTAGATGCCATAGGGACTCATGAAAAATGTTCTCACTATCAGTTGTTTTGTATTTCAGTTCTTTAGTTGTGATTTGATTATTGTCATGTTCTGAATTGTACAAGATGAAAGAGTCCATATCATAATGCATGGAGTATATGGGAAAGTTTTGTGGTTAATCAACACTACTCACCATGTATTTCATCAAGGTCTCTCTATATAATTTCCTTTGTTGGCCAAAAACAGATATGGTGGCATAAGACATATCTAACTACAAGGATTCTTTCAATTTTTCTTCCCATGAGCGAGATAACAACATTCCATATTTGGGTGGGATGTATGCAACTACTATGTCCATTACAATACTTTTCGCTGGGCATTGGACTAGAGTTACACATAAATCCTTGATCAAACCAACGCATTTAACTTGGCTAGAGTCAAAGGAAAACAAGTCCTTATATGGTCTGGTGATGTCTAAGTTCAGTCTCTCCATAATTGCTTTTGGTATCAAATTATGGGATGCCCCTGAGTCTAACATAGCATTATGTAAGATCTTGTCATGAATGTTTAGGCTAATATAGAAAGGAGGGATTCCCCCTTGCTGATGAGTACCATTCACCTCAGGGCCAAACAATAGTTCAGGTTGATCATCATTCAAATTGACAACATATTCTCCCTCTCCTATATTTAAAGTTTAAGTTATCTGTGATCTATAATATTCATTATTTACTAGTTCGATCAAAGGACCTAATATCTTTAGCTTTGCTATCTCAGTTTTGATGTTGAAAAGGAGCTGAGTTTTGTTTTTTTGGATGAGATCTTCCTTAACAAATGCAGTCTGTGTGTTTTTATCATGTTTTTCAATACTAGGCATTTCAGTTCGTGTTTCAGCTGTTTTTCCTTGAGTTCTCCTATTTAGAATGTTTTCAGTGATTGTTTTAGTTTGAGTTTCAGTGGAGGTTATATCTACAATTTTTGGGGTAGAAGTGTCTGGTGTTCCCCTAGGGAGGATTTGTAAAATTTTATTGACACAAGCTTATGTTATTTTCTTAGTTTGGGTCTGGATTGATCTCTTAATGGGAGTTTCATCATTCTTTTTACTTCTTAATCTATATTGTTTGTGTACCTCATATATAGCTTAATCATATCCTTGTTTAAAGTCAAAGGATTCTCCAGATTCTAACTGCAACTGTTGCAACATGTACAACTCCTATTCCTCTTGAGTAATAAAAACAACATCTTCGTCTTTGATTTCTAGTAAGTTTATCTAGGTGTCATCCTCTCCTTCTTCACTCTGTGGACCCTCAACATAGTTCTCTTGGAAGGGGGGGCTAATTTGTTGATCTAGTGTAGCATTCTTTCCAGTGTTAGGGTTCTTCCTAAAGTTGGGGTTTCTTATTGGGGGTGGTTGTTGATTCTCCCATTGAGTTTTCCTCTCCATGTTTTCTAATATATCCATTATTCTTTCTACTTTCTTGGCTAAAATATCTATCTTTCCATCAGAAATGGAAGTTTCCTCTTTAATTACAACTCTCTTTTCATTTCTCATTCTAGCTTTCTTGGCTAATAGGTTGGCCTCTACGCTAACAACATTGATTTGCATTTGTTCCAATGTTTTAGGGTTTCTTTCCTTTAACTGGTATGACATGTCAGTGTCAAAACCATCGGGGAATTTAGTTAATGCTAGGTTAGGTGGAGGCTTAATATTAGCAGGGATTGCATTGTAGATATTATTGAACATAGTACAATAATCCTAGATTGACTCATTAGGAGCTCTTCTAATGTTGTCATATTTAGAAAGTATTTGCAGAGGGTTTTTCTTTCTCTCCCATCTATCAATGAATAATCTATGAAAATTAGCTAAGTCTGTAATATGGTGGGTAGGTAAAGCTTTGAATCATTTCTTGACATCACCAGTTAATGTTTGGGCAAACAACCTCATTTGGACATCTGATTTGTCATCTTGTTTACATGTTGCTGGGTAGTGTACTGATCGGTAGCATCAAACAAGAATATTTTGCTCTGATAATCTTGGGGTATGGCATGGAGTTGTGCAGGAAAAACTAGAGGTGCATATCGGTCTGCCATGGCTTGGATTTTGGCTTGACTAGGGGGTAAAATGCTGGTAGTTGAGGAAGGGCTTGAACTAGATGATGGTGAGGATGGTTGATGAATAAATGGTTTAGGGGATTGGATTGTGGTGGATACTATTGGTGAGGCTGTGGTAAAAGAAGGTGTATTTACAGTGAGTGAAGATTGTGCAGAAATTTCAAAGGCAACATCATTGAGGGCAACTAGTTCAAGAAATTGTTGAAGGTAAGCACTATCTATATTGCTTATCAATGTAGTGGTCAAAGCTTCTAACTTGTCAAAAGCGTCCAAGACAAATTTATCTAAATTTGGATGGATAACCCTTTTTTATTCAATGAGTTGAGTAAACTAAGTCTAACATTGTTTCATGGATGGAATTCTCATATTTAGTTCTAAATAATGAGAAGTCAAATGACAAATCAAAATGGATTTCCTCTAAAGTTGACAACTCCTTAGGGAGTGAATTTGCTTTGACTAGCTAGCTACTACTTGCTTGAGTTTCTTCATTTTTTGGTTTTGATCTTAGAATTATGTCTGGGTCATCAACTATGGTAGCGAGGTTTGGATCTGGGTTTGCCCTGGTATAATGAGTCTTCTTAGGAACTAGAATTCTAACTTTTTAAACTGTTTTTATGAAATTTTTCAAGAACAACTGATAAAAATGACCTTAAGGGGCTAAAGATTAATTTTAAGGTCTCCTTAAAGTTTTATTAGATTGAGGATCGAAGTCCCCAGTATAGTTGCCAATGATGTTATCACTCCAAAATTTCTTAAAGTTGTTCAGAAAAAGAAATGATAGAGGTAACCACTAACCACTTTTGGAGATCAAGACCTAGCCTTCCTAATCTTAGAGAGGGTTCTCTATTTTTTATTTAACTTTGTTTTTGTTAATTAATTTTAGGCTAGTTATGGTTGTGCTTGGGTTTTTGATTTGGATTTGGGTGGTGGGATCACTTACTTAGATGAAAAAGGATTGTCTTTTACCATTGAGCTATGGGGTCAAATGTCAGAAAAACAAGACTGGATTAAGTTCTAAAAAGAATATCTAGAGGGCAAGATAGAGGAGTTACTGCAGATCCCAAAGGCTTGAAGGTGAAATGGTTTCCAATCAGATCTAGGGATAAATTAAGGGTTCCCTAGGCTGGATCATGAAGAGAAGTGAAAGAGGTCAACTGGGATGGGAGAGCAATTAAGGGTTCTCAAATCCGGGTATCAGAGGAAAACATATAAATGACTAATTGTGCAAAACAGAGTGTACTTAAACAAATTATGAGTGATATTTCCAGTTAATACAATCAAATTCAGAAAACAATTAAATTTATGAAACACATAAGAAGGTAACAAAATCAGACAAAGAAGATACTTCATTGCAATAGCTCATCTCATGAATCCTCTATTGCAATCTTTTTATTACTTGCTCTAGTTTGTTGACTTGAAAAGTGGTACAATCACCCTTAGGTTTAAGATCAAAATAACTCTACAAATGTATAGCAATCCACCCTAATATTTCGAACTATGAAGTATTTACATAAAAAGAATTTACAAAATATCTCAAACTGCATTGAGAACTAATCTAGGAAAAGGAAATATCTTCATGCAAGAAGATAGATACAATTATTGAACTGTTGTTTGCTGTCCCTTTTATTTGGGTTATGTTGTCTTTTATTCTTTGATCTTTTGCCCTTTAAGCTGCTTGGCTGTTTGGTCTTCACAATGGATGTAATTTTTACTTATGACCTTTCATCTGATACACATTCATCTGATACTCTTTGACCTTGCTGACCTGTGACCTGTCAATATCCTTTTACTGTGCTCTTTTACATTTTACTGTACACTTAAATTTTTACTATGTTTTTACTACAGTAAATCTTTGAGTTTTTCCCATGTCTCAGCGTCTGGTAATTGGATATTGAGAATTCTTTGGTATATCTCATCTACCTCTGTATACTTGGAAAAGTTGGCTTATTGACAAAAAGGTGTTTTAGCTCATGCTGGAGGTAAAAAAAGTTTTCAAAAGTTTGGTATAATACTTTGCCTGTTGGTATACCCTTCATGGCTGAAGTGTTTACCTAATCTTCGGCCACTTCCCTAATCTTCTTATTGTAATCCTCCTGTGTCATTAACTTATCATTTATAGGTAAGGGATTAGGTAATCCCTTTTGCCTCAAAAGTTTGAACTTAACCATGAACCTATCAATGGCCAGTTGCATGGTTTGACACTTATCCTCCAAATTCAACAACAAATTCCTCTTAGTGAGGACTCTTCTAACTTCCAAAATTGTACCTATCCTATCAGGGATCTCTAGTTCTTGCAACTCATACTTGTTCTTGGAGTTGAGGAAATGAATGATTCTTGTAGCTTCCTCTAGCATATCTCCATGTTCTTCTTTGACTCTCTGAATGGCTTCTGTAGCCTGCTTTATCAAATCAATCTATTCAAAATAACCTTAATGGATGGCCAAATATCATTGACAAAGTCAATGATATTGGCCCACAGTTGTTCCTTAGCCTGACCTAGAGGCTCATTCAATGTCAGCTCTTTCTTTAGTCTTTTGATTATTCCACTCATCCTTGTGGCCTTTTGTTGTTCTTCTTTGTGCATGATATGGGCCAATTTGTAATATGTTTCCAGGCTGGTGACTTTCTCCTTAATTCTGTTCATCTCAGTGGTCTGAATGGACATTTCTTCCATTGCTTTAACCAGCCTGTTTGCTTCATCACCTGTGGAGCCTGCTGCTATTGATCTTGTTGCTGATGTAGTTGGTGTAGACACTGGTAGTGTAGTGGCCATTGGAGCAGTGGGAGCTAAGGATGCTGCCAAAGTAGAAGGTACAACAATGGTAACTATTGGAATGATAGTTGCGGGAGCATTATCTAGACTAGCTTGTTTGAGATGCATCAAGCTATCCAGTACTTTCTCCATCTCTTTCAATTGATCATTCAGTTGCAGCACTAGGTACATCATCTCTTCATGATTGCTGTGACTTTCCAGGACCTCCTTTGTCCGTGGGTTCTGTGTAGGGGAAAACTTAAGTTGTTTCTTGAGGGCTACTATGTCGTTATTCTTCTTCTTGATTAATTTTTCAGTAGCTTTAATGTCACTTGGATCATGGCCAAGTTCAATGACCAAGTCCTCCAACGATTTTATCATGTTATCTTTGGCCTGTGAGGAGGCCTTCTCTAGCTTGAATTGGGCAGCCACATTATCCAATGAATCTTTCAGCTTAAAGGCATCCATGGCCTTTTCTGTGAGGGTGGAGTAAATCATATGTACAGCCTGCTTGTGGAACTCTATCTTATCAATGGGATGAACATCTTTGGCCAACACCTCAAAATTAGTCTTTTTGTAGTCTTCCGAGGTCTTTGGTTGCTATATAGTGGGCTGTAAAAATGATACATGCATTTTCCTTTCTTTGATGTCAAAGGCTGACATCAATCTGGTCTGGTTTGGTGGTGTAAGCTTGAGGTATTGGGCATATGTCTTTGCCTTCAATTTTTCATTCCTCATCTTTATCTCTTTGAATCTATCTTTGATATCCTTTTCTTGTCAGCTGGCCTGACAAAGGAAGAAACCTCCATACTCTGTTGTTTCTCTATCATCTGTGTGTTGGATGTTGATGGCTACTATGTTTCCTCTAATGCAGCTACTTCTTTACTTCTCCGCCCCATTGCCTCAGTGTCAGTCATTTCCTCTGAAACAATGTTTTCCTTCTGTTCAAAGATAGGATTCAACTTGGTCCTCTTGCTTGGCTCAAACAACTCATCAGTATTCTCCATGGTAGAGCTAGATGCCTCCTCCCTGTTCCTCTTAGGATTCTTCTCTTCATTGGCTGGGGTCTGAAGGATAGCAGGAATGTTCATTGGCTCCCCTTGTTCTAGAACCTGCAAGAAAGAGTTGTGATCAAATTTGTAGAAATTCCCACTATAGATCAAAATATTATGCAATATACTAAAGCAAAATACAAGCTCTACTTCTACAACAAACTTTGTGGAAGATTAATCGAATTGAGCAAGAGAAATGAGAACGCATATAACTGAGAATGAGAAATCAATCACACAAAACACAAAAGAAATAACCCGGGGAAAGCCTCAGCCTGAAACCCCAATCTTTGTATTATCATACACGTGGAAATATGTTTAGATTACAAAAAGAATAAGCTCACAAGCTATCCTACTCTCTCTGCAATCAAACAATACTTCTCATAGACGGTCAAAGGCTCTCACAACCTTCTCCTTTTTCCTCCAAGCCTCCTATTTCCTTGCGTAGTTTTTCCTAGGGTCTAGTGTTTCCACTTGTGTGAATTCCCACCTCACACAGCTCACTTGGCTCAGAAATAACTACACAAACCTGAAGGAGATAATTCCTTCTGCATCGATGAGTTTCCTATATAGGAAAATTCCTCGAACTGATAGTACACTGTCCCTTCCTCTGATCTCAACTGGGTCTGTGATTGAACTGACATGCATGATTTATTTATAAGAGAATATTCAATTATCTGAAGTGCAACAGTTACATGCATGCAAGCATTAACTAACTGAACTCACAATTAGTTCAACAAACTATTTGAACTAATCTAACTGGACTTAAATCAGTTAACTGAGCTAACTAATTACAACTCAAAATACAACTCATCCTGATCTCCTTTGATCAAGGGATAGCTTCCTCAATCAATGGAGAAACTGTTGCATGTCTTCACATAGACTTCATGTTTGATTTTCTATAACTAATTAACTCAATATGAATTAATTAATTATTTTACAAACAACTGCTAAGATCAAATTCGAATTTTACTTCTCAATTTTAGTTCAGAGACTAACTAAAATTGGAATCCATCCTGAAATTCTATTCTTAGCACTTTCATTTTTCATTCCTTGTTGCTATGTCCAACACTGGTACCTAAACTGCTATTTATAGCAATGTTTCTTGTTGCCATTTTCAACACTCCCTCTCAACAAGAAAGTCATTCAACTTGAACCCGATCCTGAACCTTTGGAATGTTCTGCATGCAACACTTCTCCCAAGTATTGTTGCTTCATCAACTTTAGAAACAAAAAAATCTCCCAACTGACCTCCCTGTTGGGCTAGAAACATCCTCTGATGTTGAAACTCCATCTGCCTCTGACAAGTGCTCCTTCTATGACCTCTGAGCTACTACAACACTCCATGCATCTCACATCGTTGTACACCTCTCTGTGCCATCCTGCACTGGTGTAACACTCCTATGCCTCTCGCATTACTGCAGCCTGCTAGCTTTGTACTATCTTGGGATTTCTACACTGTCGCTCTCTCTGCCGCTCCATCCGCATCCATCTCTACCCACTCAGTCAGTCCTGCTACTCCATGTCGGGGCTCCCGTAGCAAGGTCTAATCAAAGAGGTTGGGTACCTCAATGATCCTGCCCCTATTCCAGTCTTCTTGGGACTGTCACTCCACATCGCCCCACCTCCTACCTGGAGGTATGGATGCATGTGATCCCTCTTCCCACTTGGCTCAAAATTTTCCCCTACTGGAGGTCTCTGCATGAGTAGATGCCTCCACTCAATCTCCTCTTGACTTCTCTAGTTGTGGCTGCTACACAACCTCCTAAAGTTGCTTCACCAATTGTGGCTCCTCCACAATTGTCTGAGACTTCTTCTGGCGCTGCATGTTGAGAGGTAATGTACTCTCCCTCTCAACTACCAAGTCTCCATCAGTTTCCTTGCTCCTTAAGGCTTTGCATACATATTTAACTTCAAGAGCATACAGGTTCTTGACTCGTGAACTGATCTGCTTCACCTGTCATGTGGTGATGTGTCGAAGGAAAACCTTTCCCTTACTGAAGACTACATCATAACCCTTGTCTTCCGGCATGGCGATCGACACCAAATTTTTCTCTAGTCCTTGTACATACTTGACATCGGTCAAGGTAATGCGAACTCCATACTCCCTCTGAAAAAAAACTGTGCCTACACCTGAGACACTATACTTTTCATCATTACCCATCACTATGAGTATCTGGAGATCTTTCTCCTCCAAGGTACTGAACAGATTCTTGTTGCCGGTCATGTGGGAAGAAGCTCCACTGTCAAGAAACCAACCACTTACCACCATGGATGAAACCATGCATGTGAAAAGTGTGAAATCCAACTCGAACTATGAGGCCAATGCCTCACCTTCTGATCTTCCACGGATCCCTTCTTGGATTTCCTCAGTGGACAATTTGTAGCAAAATGGCCCACTTCATGACAACAAAAGCATCACACTTTCGATTTGTCAAACTTCTTCCCACCATGGAAAGAACTGGATTTGTGATGAGAATCCTTCTCTTTCCCTTTCTTTGCCTTACTCGCTAAGGTGCAATTTTCTTCATCTTCCTTAGATGAAGAAGATCCATCTTTGGTGCTTTTCCATATCTCCTCCTACATCAAATCTGACCAAAGTTGTTCCCAATCTGGCAGTTTCTCTCTTTTGTTTACCGAGTCTTGGTAGCTATGCCATCTCTTAGGAAGACCGAGGAGTGCAAGACTCACCATGTCATCATCAACGGTCGTGATCCCTACACTTCCAAGCTCATCCATGCAGGTGGTGAGCTTGTTCAGATATGTAGAGATCGTGTCTCCCTTTTCATACTTGATTTTCCAAAGCTTGTCCTTCAGCACTAGATTTCTCTGATCGTTGTTAGTCTGATATAGATCTTTCAATGTAAACCACATCAAGAATGGTGTCTCCTTCCCATGGAGACTCGAGACTATGTGGTCTCGAACTCCCTCCAGAAGGATTCTCCTTGCTCTAGCCACACATTTCTTCCATTCCGCCAATTGAGTAGCATTAGTCAACTTGGGGACTTCTTGATCAATGATCCTTTAGACCGTTATCCTCTAATACTGCTTCCATGCAATCCTTCCAGGCTATATAATTTGAGCTGCCATCAAGGGAATACTCGAGTCTTAAACCGTGAATGCCATTGGTGAAATTGAGTTCATGGACCACCAACTTTGAACTTCTCCTTCTTGTATACTGTTCTTCACCTTGATCACCTTTTCTCTGATACCATATGAAATTCCCACTGTAGATCAACAAATTATGCAGTATACTAAAGCAAAATACAAGATCTACTTCTACAACAAACTTTGCGGAAGCTTAATCAATTTGAGCAAGATTAATGAGAACACATATAACTGAGAATGAGAAATAAATCACACATAACACAAAAGAAATAACATGGGGAAAGCCTCAGCCTAAAACCCCAATCTTTGTATTATCATACAAGTGGAAATATGTTTAGATTACAAAAAGAATCAGCTCACAAGCTATCATGCTCTCTCTGCAATCAACAATACTGCTCATAGATAGTCAAAGGCTCTCACAACCTTCTCCTCTGCCCTCCAAGCCTCCTATTTCCTTGCACAGTCTTTCCTGGGGTCCAGTGCTTCTACTTGTGTGAATTCCACCTCACATAGCTCACTTGGCTCAGAAATAACTACACAAACTTGAAGGAGATAATTCCTTCTGCATGGATGAGTTTCCTATATGGGAAAATTCCTCCAATTGATAGTACATTGTCCCTTCCTCTGATCTCAACCGGGTCTTTGACTGAACTGACATGCATGAGTTATTTATGAGAGAATATTCAGTTATCTGAAGTGTAGCAGTTACATGCATGCAAGCATTAACTAACTGAACTCACAATTAGTTCAATAAACTATTTGAACTAATCTAACTAGACTTAACTCAGTTAATTGAGCTAACTAATTACAAATCAAAGTAGAACTCATCCTGATCTCCTTCAATCAAGGGATAACTTCCTCAATCAATGGAGAAAATATTGCATGTCTTCACATAGAGTTCATGTTTGATTTTCTACAACTAATTAACTCAAGATGAATTAATTAATATTTTTACAAACAGCTACTAAGATCAAATTCGAATTTTACTTCTCAATTTTAGTTTAGGGACTAACTAAAATTGGATTCCATCCTGAAATGCTATTTATAGCACTTCCATTTTCATTCCTTGTTGCTATGTCCAACATTGGTACTTGAACTACTATTTATAGCAATGCTATTTTTAGCATTTCTTGTTGCCATTTTCAACAAAATTTCCTTTCAAGATCAATGAGTGTGTTCTCTACATCCACAACAATGTTGTCCATATCAATCAAGGTGATCTCCACCCACTCATCCTGGTTAGCAAACATTCCCAGTTCAATGTCAGGTCTTAGGTGGTGGATGTATGCTCCCAACTTGACCTTGAGTCTAAGTTTAGTTATAACCCCCTGAGGGTCATATTTCCATATGAAGTCGTTTCTGAACTTCATCTTTTGTAGTAAAATGTCAGCCTCTGGTCTAGCCTCTCTATTGTTGCAAATGAATGGGCCCAACTGGTTTTTCACTTTGAACTGGGTTTTCTTCTTATAAGCCAGGAAGTGGACCTCATCAGAGTTGATGAATTATCTGAAGTATTCAAGAGAAAATACTCTCATAGGGAGGTATTTGGGCAACTTAAAGGGGGCTGATTGGCAGCTATAGAGTCTGATCTCAGTGTGGTTATGGTAGAGGTACTAGTCTCCCCACCTTGCTGTTCTTTGTCAATTGTAGTACTATCTTGATCTCTGGGTTGATTCTAGGTTGAGTCTTAGAAGTCAGCATGTTCATGACATGGTATACAAAGGAGTCTATGAAGTCTTTGTAGGTGAATGCTGTGGAAAACTTGTGGACCAAGGGTGTCTAGTAGATGATTGACCTCTCATTTCCCTTGGTATCTAGCTTCTAGATGCTCAAAGGGAACTTATCTGTCTGGTAATACAAGAACATATGAAACAACATTGAAGAGTATTTGAAAACTCTTTCAGTAGGCAGTCTAGTGAATTTTTCATGCATTATGTCTGCAATGAACTGATCATAATCAAACATGATAGCAGGAGGCTTGTGTGGAGTAAAAATGGACAAGAAGGCCAAGCTGACCTCGTCCACATACTCATCTGTGGTATATCCAAGGATGCATGAGAGCATGGTGATTATGTTCTTGACATTCTTTGAGAAAAGGGTGGCAGAATAGGGTGGGGTATCTATAGGAGTATGGCGATATTCAATGATAAAATTTTGGAAGATTTTCTTGATTTTCACCTGGTCTAATGTGATGTATAAGTCCAATAGGTTTCCAATGGATAGAGGAGTCAGATTAGGGCTAGATTGGATTTGTAGCATCTGGTTGATTGACTCAGGTGTAATGGTGAATAATAACTCATGGTTTTGGGCAACAATAGCCCTTTGACTAGGGATATAATAGGCATGATAAAAATGTACAATATCTGGGAATGGGTGAACTTCTGGGAATATATACTTGGGCAAATTGTATTCGCAAAGGTTGATGTCATCAACATGGTTTAGGAACCTATCTTTATTCCAGTAGTGGAGCTTGAGAAGGTGGCCTGGAGTAGCAGTGTATTTTATTTGGAAATCCCTGTCTGCTAGGGCCAAATGGTCAATGTCTAGGTGAGGGTTTGAGACCGGTCTGACATCTAGAGAGGTCTGGGCAGCCATATTGAGGATAAAATGTAGGAAATAGGCTTGTACAGATTGTATAAGTGAAGCTTTGAATATGTTTGTACAAAGATAAGGTATTGGCAGTTTACAGGATAGGGGTTTGGGTATTTTAGGGGGGAAATATTCTCAATTTAGGGGAATTCAATTCAATTCAATTAATTATTTCTTGAATTCACTGTACGTTTTTAAACTAAGAGGGTCGTTCTAGTTTTTTGTTAAAATACCTAGAAATGGTGGTATAGGCTGCAAGCTGGTGCGAATGGTGGTTGCAGAGGGTACTGTGGCTTCAGTTGTTCACTGGAGGGTTGAATTGAGCGTGTTCGGGAGGCAATTGGCGGTCAAATCTGGTTGCAGAGGCTCAGGGTGGCACAGGAAATCTTAGGAGGCTTTCACAAAGCAAATGAGCGAAAAAGGGTGAAAATGAGTGTCTTTGACCTTTTAACTGACAACGGTTAGAAATTGGCAGGGAATTTCATAATGAACAGTGATGGTTTTGGGCTTATGTGGGTAGGCAGTTTCATTGCTCATCGCACCACTTTTGGGAGTGGGGTGGTATTTTCCTGAGAGCATGCGAGTTAACAAGGAGATGCCATGTAGCCAAAAGGGGCCCAAGCAAAACCACGAATCTCACATACTATCAGGCAGGTAAAGGTTAGGAGGTGAATGAATGCGATATGGATGCACGCCGTCAAAGCTAGGGGTGACTGATCTAATCGCTGTCGCGAAGTGAAGTTGCATGGCGGGAGCAGGGGCAGAGATTTGTGGGGCCCAAGGGGTTAATTACAATAAATCTGTAATTATTTAATGAATCAACGGGGCCAAAAGTATAATGCGCGGGTTTTGGAGTGGGACCATGGTTAAATGCGGAGCTTATTAAATAAAACGGAAGGGAGTAAAGACTTATGAAATATGGGGTTTTATGTTTTAAAAGGATTTTGGGGGTTTTGTGAGGAAATATACAAATGGGGAGTTAATAAAGTAATGTGGGGAGGGGGGATTTAAACTTAGGATAAAGGGGTTTTATGGGTTTTTTTTAGGTGAAATAGGGAAATTAATAAGGGGAAAGCGATTTCTTCAAAGGAGAAATGGTTTCACACTAGGGAAAAAGGGTTTTTGGGTAGGGGAATGAATTTTGGAGGGTACTTTGCTAGGGAAAAGTGTGAAACCATGGGGCAAGGCTGAAAATGAAGGGAAAAGGGTATTCTAACCAGCAATGATTGGATAAAGGGGAAATTAGTAAGTATGTAGTGGGGGATGAAATGAAGTGAGGGGGAGTTAGCCAAATCAGCTTGTCAACATGCTTTCAATTTCATAACTGCTCCTGCGCACTGAAACATTTGATTAAGCATGATAAATGTGCTTTTGCTTCAGTCAACTTTGTACTTCTGCAACCTTTCTTCTACTTACCCTTTACTTACCTTAACATTTTTATTCACTTTATTGGGTGCATTTAAGCTAGCAGACCCTTTCTTTCCTTTTTCTTTTCGAAAATTAAACTATCTAATTCTAACCTTTTATCTTCCAATGGCTCATATTAAGCTTATGAGCACATTTTATTTCTCTACCTAACTACTAATCTGCCAAGATTAAACAGTTTGGCAAGATCTTTTATTCTCTAACTACAAACATGAAATTTAAAGCATGAAGTAGTCAAGATTAAACAGTTTGACTATCATGGGTTGTGGCATTTATGACCTAAATTAATGGGATTCATAATTTTGAAAGCACATAATTTTAATTGTTTTACAATTTTGGTTGCGAGGATTTTGCAGTATCATTAACAAAATAAAATAAAAATTAATTAAATATTAATACAAAATCAATATATACAATTTATTTACAAAAGTTAAAATAATATACATTTTGTATATTTTTTAGTCACGACAGTAAAAATTATCGAACTTAAGATGAGCACCATTTACAAATTGTGAGTCCAAATTAGATGAAACGAAAACCGATGGAAAACTAGCGAAAAGTCGAACACAATGAAGCAATCAAAACAAAAATTTGAAGAAGGAAAAAATTCTCACCAAATTGTTGGACACTTAACTAAAATAAAATATTAAAAGGTGATTTAGCCAAAATTTATGAAAACGGTCCTCATTATTATTATGAAATAATAAGTTAAAAATGGGGGTGTTGTGATTTCACCATAACATAATCTCAGTGACAAATTCCAATCATTGGAATAGATTTCTCTTTCCAAGAGGACCAAAATCGACCTTCGAAGCATTGACTTTGGATAAGTAAAACTAAAGTTTTGAAGTCAAACCCACATGTACAAAAATTGTCAAGGTCGGCCTAAGGACAAATTGCCCCTCCTCCAATGCCTATAAATAGAAGTGACCTCAGGCTCATGTGGACATCATCACAACACATTAGTCTTCTCCCTCTCTTGTTTGGATTGCTTCGTACAAGTATGAAGCAACCTTCTCTCTGTCCCACCTGCGAGGTCTCTTGGCATATTTGACTATAGTATTGACTTTTTTGTTTGGAAGACATTGACCAACATTGACTTGAGAAATTTTGTCATGATTTGAATTTGATATTGTGGGAGGATTTCTGTTTGGGCATGCCACATTGTTTGGTACAAGAACCGAGGTAATATGGGTAGTTTGACCACCGTTGAGCACATATTTCAAACTTGCATTGACCGTAATCCTCCTCTCTCTATTGACTAAGTTTGACCATGGATTTCAAGACTGTTTTGATTGATATTTGACATGCATTCACGGCTGAGTTGTTTGACCTTTGACAGAGCTGTTGGAAGGAACTTTGACCATTGACTGGTGAACTGGTTAAGACAAATTTGATTGTTGTTGACTTTAACAGTATAGAAGATTTGATTGTTTGACTAAAGTTGACTTTTGAAGCTCATATTGATTGGATATCGGTTTAGTCAAAATTTAACTTTGACTCATATGGATTTGGACTCATTATACTTGTGAAACATTTTATGACAATCTAATAGAAGAATATTTTTTAAAGGATTTTCCCCCTTGTGGGGTTTTCCCCTAGTCTTTGAAAAAATCTGTGTCTCTTGTTGATGTTCTTGATTATCTCCTATGGTCATTACATTTATTATTCTATTTTCAATCACTGTTGATATTGGAAGAATTATTTGTTACTGAAAAGATTTCTTAATGAAGGATTGAATTGGTCTAAAGTAATTGATATAGCATAGAGCAGTGGAAAATTAACATGGTATCAGAGCAAAGGTAAAGGACAAGCCCAAAGGAGACGATCTAGAGCATTTATCTTTGGAAAATTTGAAGGAGTCTATCTAATCAAGTCAAGATGTATATCGCATTCTTCAAGGAAGCTGAAAAGTTGGGAGACTCATCAAATTGCGTTGCTTGGAAGATTAGGTTCGAAATTATAGCGGGTGACAATGATGTCTAGGAGTACATACAAAAGAAAAGTTCATGAGACTTCGAAAAATGCTCCCGCTACTGCCAATAACAAATACAAGAAAGGTTAGTTAAAAGTAAAGAAAATTAGAGCCGATGGTTTACAAGATCATTTAGTTGCCTATTTTGGGAATTTTAAGAAGTTTAAGGATATGTATGATAAGTTGGTCGACATGTATGAAGTCAAAAATATCCTTAAAATATTGACTCAAAGACATGAAAATGAATAAAGGAGAATTTGTGCAATCCTATATTATGAGGATATCTCATCTCAAAGATCAATTGTAGAGAGTTTGGAAAATTGTATCTGATAGGGAGTTGGTCTTGGTATCCCTAAGAGGTCTCCCTCCTTTTTGAGAAACCTTCATTACCACAATAAGAAATAATAAAAATTTCCCGTCATTTGATGAGCTTGTCAGAAAACTCATTCAAGAAGAATCTAGTATGATTTCAAGAGGAAGAATTAAAAAACATAGAGAAGGAGAACCCACTATATTTTTTACTCAAGACAAGAATAAAAAGGGAAAAGGAAGACCATCTGGTTCATTTAGGCTATCTCTAAGGTCAAGGACTCTGATAGAATATTTAAGGATATTGAATGCTACAATTGTCACAAGCATGGTCACTATGCCCGAGTTTGTCCAAGAAATAGAGATTCTCCAAGATCCAACCGAAGCTACAACAACAACATGTACAATGATAGGAGACGTAATGATGATAGAAGAAGAAGAGGTGAGAGAATAAGAGGAGATGATAAAAGAAGAAGGGATGATAAAAGGAGAAGAGATACTCTAGACGATCGTGAAGTAAGTCCTCGTTCTAAAAAGAAATCAATAAACTCTAGGTATGAAAGTAACATAACTACTAGTCAATCTAAATACATTCTTATTTCAACCCTTTTTGGTTATTCTCCTTCGGATTCATATAATAGTTATATAGTAGATAGTGGCACTTCTAGACACCTCTTAGGGTATAAGGAAGTCCTCTCAAATTTGGTTAAGAGGGAGACTCGTTTGAAGATCATTCTTAGGGAGAACACTACATATCTAGTGAAGGGTTTTGTAACTATTAAATTTCATTTGGACTTTGGGGAATCTATTTTTCTCCATGATGTGATGTATGTGTTAATGTTAAAGAATAATTTAGTATTTGTATCCCCCTTGGAGGACAAAGGAATCAAGATTTCCTTCAGTAAAGGAAAAGTACTTAACTGGCCTATGGGATCCTGTATGAGATATGATTTCACATTAGGATTTAGATTTGAAGGACTCTACAGAGTCACTGGAAGACCTCTTCTAGCAATGGTCCATGGCACTAATCATCAAAGCAAGTTATGGCACTACAGGAGAAAGAAGTCAAGGGGACCATTCCCTTCTAGCAGGATCAATACTAATGATAATCTTGAACATAAGGGAGTCTTTGTGAAAGAACGGGTTTGGAAAGATGTTGTGGCTGAAGAATTGATTAAGAAGAATGATGTATGGGATGTTGTTTCAAGACCACAAGGAAAGTTTGATGCAACTTAAAAATGACTATATAAGACCAAGCATGAAGCTGATGGAAACATTGAAAAGTAAAAGGAAGAATCATGTGTTGAGAAACCTCAAGTGTTTGAAGTACAAGATAGGAAGACTCATGTTTGTAGATTGAAGAAATCATTATGTGGTTTTAGCAATCTCCTTGAGCCTAGTATTCTTGAATTGACAGTTACGTGGTGAAGCATGGATTCACAAGAAGTAGTGCCAATCTAAACCTCTACCTCAAACTGGTCCAATGTATGACTTTGATTTTGGTTTTATATAGTACGATATATTGTTGACAAGTAATGAGCCTCTGATGATTAAAGGTAAGAAGGAGTTTGCTTCCGAGTTCGAGCTGAAAGATATTGGTCTAAGATACACTTCCATAGAGATGAGACTGCATGGATACATCGATGATTATTGGGCTAGAACCGTTAGTGACATGAAGAATACATTTGGGTGATGCTTGGGATTTACGATCGTATCATCGATAAGTAGGAAACATAAGTTCGTTGCTTTAAGCACGACCAAGGATGGATACATTGTTATCTTGGAAGAGTTGTTTGAGAAGGTCCTAGGTACGATAATGATATACTGAGACAATAAGAGTGGAATATGATTGGCAGAGAATCTCGTGTTTTATGACAAATCCGATCACATTGAGATCAAATATCATTAAATACATGATATGGTAAAAAAATGAGTTGTGAGACTCTGTCATATTTTCGACTAATGATCGTATTGCAAACATGGAGTAGCTTGGTCAGATGGATGTGACCCTCTGAGGTATGGGTCTCGACTAATCAAGGACAATGAGTATGCTCTTCTCCCTTGTCTGAGATCCCAAGGTGAGGAATTGAGCCTTAAAGCTCCTGGGTTTGACGTACCTCTAGATTTGACAGAGTATACCCTAGTTGGAATCTGTCTTTCCCACCCATCTGGCCAATGTGTGTTGGCTCCTTGAGTTAGGCGCGATCCTTACCACTTATGGTAAGTGGCATCCCAATCAAGCTATAGACGCATGTATTCTACCACTGAATCTTGAGGGTCATTTTAGGAGGATCAACATATATTAGGATAAGCGCGATCCTTACCATTTATGGTAAGTGGTATCCATCCTATTATCATCGGGTAGTGGGATAGGTGTGATCCTTACCTCATAAGGTAAGTGGCATACCTCCTATTGTCTATAGGTTTCCCAGGTTGTAGCAATGGCTCCCTATTGGAAGAGATTCCCATGTTGTATCATTGGCTCCCCACTAGCATAGATTCCTGAGTTGTAGCATTGGCTCCCTGCTAGTAGAGGTTCCCGAATAATAGCATTAGGCACCCCACTGGAAGTTATTCCAGATGGTAGCAATGGCTCCCTGATGGATAGAGGGTGGTAGCTAAATCTCCCCTATGATTCTTCTTCTTTAGATTCGAGAATGATTTAGTAGATAGAGTCGAACAAAGATGAGACATGATTTGATGACAAGATACTTGCGATGATCACTTGATGTAGTTGGAATTTCTCCCTAGTTGAGAGGGAGTGTTAATTTGGAAATTCAGTGACATTTTCTAATCATTGAACTAGATTCCAATTTTCAAGAGGACCAACATTGACCTTTGAAGCACTAAATATGGATAACGAAAAATTCATTTTTGGAGTCAAGCCCACAACTACACAAATTGTCATGGTCGACCTAAGGACAATTTCCCCTCCTCTAATGCTTATAAATACAAGTGACCTCAAGCTCATTTGGACATCATCACAACACATCATTCTTCTCTCTATATTGCTTGGATTGGTTCGTACAGGTTTGATGCAATCTTCTCTCTCTCCCACCTGCAAGGTCTCTTGGCATCTTTGACTGTAGCGTTGACTTTTCTGTTTGGAAGAATTTGACCAACATCGACTTTGGAAATTTTAGCATGATTTGACTTCGATCTTGTAGGAGGATTTTTGTTTGGGAAGGCTACATTGTTTGGAACAAGAACCAAGGTAATTTGGGTAGTTTGACCATTATTGATCGCAGGGATTGCACGTAGATTTCAAACATGCATTGACCGCCATCCTCCTCTCTTCGTTGACTAAGTTTGATCATGGATTTAAACACTATTTTGACTGGATATTGAACTACATTCAAATCCGAGTTGTATGACCTTTGACCAAGTTGTTGGAAGGAACTTTGATCGTTGATTGGTTAGGGCATATTTGACTAGAGTTGACTTTGACAGTATAGAAAATTTGATAGTTTGACTAAAGTTGACTTTTGAAGTTCATATTGATTGGATATTTGTTTAGACAAAGTTTGAATTTGACTCTTATGTATTTGGGCTCATTGTACTCTCTACTAAACATTTTATGACAATGTAGTAGAAAAAGTTTTTTTCAAAGGGTTTTCCTCCTTATGGGGTTTTGTAACACCCTCCTCTCACATCCACCCAAGTAAACATGCCATCCAAGGTAAACATGATATGAGAGGCTACTATGATTAGATTCAACCTCCTATGTGACCTTAAGGAAGTGGAATCGACATAACATCACACACATTCATCCAACATCATCAACAAAACCCTCAGGAGACAAGTCAGTCACTCAGATAACTTGTCCTTGGATCCAATTGTTGTTCTGGATCTCTTAGGCCATAGTCTCTCTCATGCTATGGGCAAGGGAGTGACCAATAACCTAAATTCACTCTCAAAGGCTTGTTTGCCAGCGACTAGAGACCAAAATGTCTAGTTTTTTGTGAACAACCCCAAGATTTGAGCCACTTTTTGAAACCCAAAGCCTAGGCCACTGCCCAGAATCAAGTGATAGCTTGAAATCAGTAAAAGTACAGGGAAGAAATGAAGCAAAATAAATAAACTTAACAAGACCATAACCAGACCCCTACTAGCCATGCCAGACATTTCGTCAAACATATCATCAGCATGTAACCTACAGGTATAAACAACAGAATTAAGTGTAGGGATCTCATATTTATCTGAGAATTGATATGAACCATTTTTCCCTCATGTCCTTTGCTGCATTATCATCTATTAGGCCATAGATACAATATCGATTCATTTACAAGTAAAAACATGTTGAGAGCCATACATAGATGCCATCATAAAATATACATATAACCAACATAATAGGAACATAATTACCATAAACATATGAACCATCAAAATATACATATACATCAATACATCTGCACATAGAAATCAAGGGAATGAATTTCTCATAAATGAATGCAATAAACCAACTGTAGATGGGACTACCACATTCCACCCGGCCATAGAATGGTTGGGCTAAATCTCTCTTCAACCATTCACCCCTGTGCCGTATTCCAAGCATGAATGTGGGACTCAAACCAAAAGAACCAACCACGACATACCGAGGCTAAACCACCTCACCCTCATCAACATAAACTAGGCTTTACCGTAATCCATCTCGGATCACTAAGCCAATGCAATGAACACATCATAACATGCTTTACCATGATCTACACCCGATCACTAGGCCAAACAAGCATGGATGCCACCAGATTTCTTCACCTACACCATGAGGAATTTTCATATCTCCTAGTCTCTCAGGCTTTACCGAAATCCAAACGTGGATCACTAGGCCCTAAACTGAGACTCACTCCCCAGGCTTTACCGCATATCCCAAACCCGAGATTACCAGGCCCTACGGAGAGAAAACCACCTCTTGGCTTTACCATATATCTTGCCATTCACCAACAAGGATTCCTAGGACACCCGAGGCAACACAAAATCGGTCTTTACCACAACCCACAGTCCGAATAAGGGGTTACTAGGCCATATGTTCTATCATTTTGAAGATCGACCTCACTTAGCTTCAAATCCATTTAGAAATCTAGCTCAACCAAAACATGAGAACCTCATCACACCATGGCTATCCAGAAATGGCAAGGCTAGGATGAAAATTATGTTACACCTGGCAAAACCCATGCCATGATATAAAAGGGCCACATGCAATTCCATGCATGCCAAATCTAGCAAGGAAAATACACATGCAAGTCAATACCTGCAATGAAGCCTGTTGTAGTTGCTTGATCCTGCCTTTCCTTGCTTAATCTTTGCTTCCTCTTACCTTCTTTGCCTTTCTTTCTCCAATGCCAAAATGTTCCAAGAAAACTCTAAGTGTCCAAGAGCATGAGAGAGAGAAAGAATAATGAGAGAGCTGCAAAACTCAACTCACAAAAGGTTACCAAATGATCCTCATAAGCCTTTTTATGAATGAGGCCTCTATTTTCTTCATTTTCCATTATTTTTCCTTCATTTTCCTCCCACATGCAATCTGTGACCTTTCACCTCCCTTTTCTCATAATTTCCATTATTTTCATAAATAATTGTGCCAAAAATTCCATTTTTCCTTTCCAAAGCCTTAGCCATTGCCTTTACAAATTCCCTTAGCCATAAACAATCAAACGGACACCCACTATGATGTTGTGCCCAACATTCAGCTTGGAATAAGTGTCCCATCAACCGTAGTTATTGTTTTTAACTTTTATTACATGGAATTTTCACTAGGGTTGTTACAGAACCCTTCCCCTTGGGGGACATCGTCCTCGGTTTTCAATCACACATATACCTCAGCAACCTGCTGGATGAAGAAATACTGCTCATGGAGCTTTATAACACAACTCGTTGTAGTATTTATAATGAAAGACCCGCTCAAAATAAAAACATCATGACAGCATGATAACATACCGCATAGTGGATCTTTATAACATAGCTCATTACAATATTTATATGGATCATCCTGCTGAGTGCCAACCCACATGACATCATAGAATCATGATAACATAATCGCATGATAACATAGTTGATGAGCACGAGTATTGCAACAAGAATGTTGCAACTCCTGGGGCTACCAACTTTACTTTATCAACCCGGGGTTCGTACAAACTTGGAGGTGACAGTGTTGTATACACAAGTAAATGTGATGGGTCCGCTCGTTTTCATTGCTAAGGTGGCGATAAACCACTAAGGTTTTTCAAACCAAACTTCCATGGATTCAGAAGAAGCTTGATTACTAATGAGAGAAAGAGAAATCTACTATAAGAGAAAGCTTGTCTATTGCAGTAAGGAAAAAGACTTAAATCAAATGCTAAAACACAACATTTTCTAACTAGCTGCTAAGAGGCTATGCTTCAAAAGAATTATAGGTTAACATGTATGCAATTCTACTATCCTAAGCATGCAAATTCAAGCATCAATCATTCTACTGCTATGCGTGTAAATGAATAAAATAATTCAATTTTTCTTTTTGTCTTTTTTTTTTTATGTGAAAGTGTGAAATATAATCTCTTTTGGTGATGTGGCAGGTGGCTTAGGGATGATGGTGAATGGCTAGAAGGTTGGGAGACCAGTAGAGGCCCTTTTCTAGCTTCCTAGAGGCTTTTTCCTCAATTCGGCCTCAAAATAGGCCATTATAGGTAAACCTACAGGATGTCCTAATGCATTCTACAGGATGTCCTGAAAACCTACAGGATCCCCTATATCTATACAAGATACAACCGAGAGAAAAGGGATGGGTTTTGAAGGTGATGGAAGACTTAGGGAAGGTGGTTGGTGGATGGAATGAGGCAAGGGAGTGCCTAGGACCACTTTAGAGCTCAAAACCAAGGTTGGGAGATGGTTGGATTTGCTCAACAAGCTTGGAGAAGTTTCCTTGTGAAATGATGAAATCAGTGAGCGTTTTAGTGAAACAAAATAATAATCACGGATGGATGAAGTTGGAATGAGGTTGTTGACTATGAAATATCTTTGTACTTCTAAAACACCTGCACTACATCAAACATTGACATTTACCCAAAAATCATGTAAACAAGAAGAATTTCAATTATCTAAGGAAAACAGAGTTTCATGAGCTAACTGCCTACTTTATGCATGAGGAGAACTTGCATAATAATATGGAACATTGATGAGATATAATGTAGTACTGAAGGTAGAAGAAATGATAACTAAATCCTACTCTTGCAAACTGATCAAATGTTGGCCTAAGTACATAAAACCCTAAATTCCATGAGAAACTAGAATTTTGTCTTTTTGGGGCTGCATAGGAGTTCTTTCCTCAAACCATGATCCTTGAAGGAAGGAGTGAGGCCAAAAACACCTATTGAAAACTTTTTGATGTTCCTTTATCTCTTCTAAACTACTGCTGAAGTAAAACACAAATGGAAGCAAACTAATCAAATCTACACTACTTGAAGTAAAATAATTCTAAAGACAATTCAACAATTAATCTATGAATTCAACCTAAGCATACAAATACAAGAAGAGGAGCCTTTGCTGCTAGGGATGGTCCCTAACCCAAGAGCTTCAACCCTCTGAGTTAACTCAATGCTGGATCAAGGAATTGCTCATTCTCATTATCAAAACATAAAATTACATAACAATGTCTTCCACAAGTCTTGAATTCGAAATTGACTAGTGTTTTTACAAAAAAAAATTGAATCCTAATGAGGCTCTAGGCCTCTTTATTTATACAACTGAAGTCCCCAATGAATTCCTTAAATCTAGGGAGGCTCGACTACTAAACTCAAGATAAACTAGTTCTCTAATTGTCACTTGCTCGGCTGCCTTTTGATCTCCATGACTTGGCTGCTTGTACTCCGAGCTAGTGTGATTGATGGAGGGATATTTGAATGAGGGAGGAGTAAATGAGGAGGATCTAACTCCTACAATATCTCTTGCTTGTCTCATTCTAGTTTTAGCCCTTAATTAGCCAAAATTCCATGATTTTCTCTCACAAACCTGCAATCAATGCACATTAGTCCACTAGGCATAATATCTCACTTTGACTCATCTCATTAAACAAAATATAATAAAAATATGTAATAAATTGTGATAAGAGTTGATTTCACTAAGCTAGAAGGTGGATTAAGGTCCATATAGTTACCTAATGATGAGGCCCATCATCACCCCCCTACTAAAATTGTTGCTCATCCTCTGAGCAAATCAATCAATATCCATGTCTTTCATTGCTCAAGTGTCCTCCCTGACATCCCATGCTTCTGTTGTAGTTTCCTCTTCTTGTGCATAGAATACTGCCTTCCTTTCTACTTCCTCCCACTTCTTTTTGTCTTCCTCTTCCTTCCTTCCTTCTAACATCCCTAAGTGTAGTGGTGGACTGAGTCTTAAGCCAATCCAATTGACTTTGAGTCTTTGGAGAGCTTGCTTGTACATGGGTGTCCTGTTCAATGCTTCTCTCATTCATTGAGGAGAATGGTACTCTATGTTTTTCAAACTGTAGGGAGAAATATTCCATCTCCTTTGGAAAACTTGCATGTTGTCATCCCCTAACAACTTGAACATATCCTCAAAGTGTGTAATTGCTTTCTCTTAGGCAGCAAGGTATCTGGGTGCAAGTTGAGGGTCATTTGCAATCAAGTTATGCATACTGATGACAACCATTGGATTAGACTGCTCAAACCTTATCATGAGAGGCTTTATTTATTCCCTTGCCATTATTTTCTTCATTTTAGGAGCCCTTTGCTTCCTCATGATTCATCCATGATGCCAAATCCATCAACTATAAGTCCCCCAATTTTGAATTAGGGTCCCGCACATTTAGATCTATAAAGGCTATGTTATGTAGGTAGGACTCAGACATCTTAGCCCTATCCTCCAATGTGCTTTGATCACAAAGATCAATGAACTATCTATAATCCTAGAATGGCATAATGCCTCTCTGTGCTAGAGTCTTGATTTGGAACTGAATCCACTGTTCCTTAAGGTATAATGCATAGGACTTAGCTGGCATCCTGCACTGGATTGCCTATAAGGATAGATTGGCCATGGATGCCAATTGATTCTCTCTTTCTTGTAGTTGTCCTTTTAACCATGCATTTTCTGCCTCCAACTGAGCTTTCATTATTGATTCTCTATACCTCAGGCTACTCAGTTCTCTACCCATCTCTTGAAATTTTTCCTCCATGTGAGCTATGTCCTCCACCCCTTTGGATTTGGCAATCTGCATCCATCTATGTGTTCTTTCCCTTTCTTTCTCAAGCTTAAAGAATAATGGGATGGAAAATTTTTGTGGAATGACCCTACCCCATTCAATAAACCTGTAGTAGGAGTCAAGGTTAGGTTGAGGACTAGGTTCCCTTAGATATGGATCCTCCTTCTTTGGTTCTTGTTGCATACTCCCTTCTTTATCCAATTTTTGAGTTTCCTATAATTTGAGCAGAGTTTCCTGTAGGATTGCCTCTACTTCGTGTAGGTCCTTCTGTGTATCCTGTAGGATGCCTTTTCCTTTGGATGAGGTAGATCTAGTGACAGGCATTCTAACATAAGTGATAGGAGACTTGGGGGAGGCTTGTCCTGATGATCCTTCTCCTTGATTTTTCATAAGAGGAGACATCTTCTCTTATTTTTTGGGTGAGTCTTCAAAAACAATAGGAACCTTGGTGGGAATTTGAGGTTTTCCCTGCCTTATTCTTGTACTTTTTCTTGTCCTAAAGTACAATGGAGTTGGTCTCTATCTTTTCCTTTTTGTTTGATAGGGGTACTAAGGGAAGTGAGGGTAACTGTTGCCTCTTTCTCAGTGGATTCTAGAGATATCCTGAGTGATTCCTCCTTGTCTTCTGCCCCCTCTTTTCCATTTCCCCTCTCATCTTTGTATTTCTCCTCTTCTTCTCCCTCTTGTTCCTCACTCTATTCATCAGTTTCCTCCTTTGCATCTTCTTTTGTCTCTTTACCACTTTCCTTCTCTTTTTCTTCCTCTTCATCCCTCTTTGTTTCTTCTTCCTCTTTTTCAGTTTCTTCTTCATCCTCCTCTGTTTCTTTTTCATCCCTTTCACTGGCAGTGGGGCTCTTGTCATATTCAAGGGCTTTTATATCTCCTTATGTCTGTTGTTGGGCGCGGGATCCCCGAGGGAAGTTTTGGGGCTTAGAACCTAGATTTTGGTCAAGTTTGTAATTCCAATGTAAAGACTCCACATTTTGTGGGCGAGGAGCGCTTAATTTGTTAAAGAGTCATAGGGTTGTCTGCCCTTAATTTTGTTAATGTAAAGTCAGTTGTAGAAGATATACCCATGGTCCGTGGACCATGGAATTGTATAAATAGAGTGAGGCTCTAAGTAGTTAAAGCATGATTCATAGATTGAATAATGTATAAGGAATGATGATGCATGCGAGATAGATCTGAAGTGTAAAGTGTAGTTGTGTGTCGTAGCGTAGGAAGAGGCTTTGTAGCTGAATGCGCAAAGACCTAGTAGTCCGCAACTGAGTGCACAGACCCCTGTAGCTGAGTGCACAAGGCAAGTCGAGTCTGTAATCAATTGGAAGTATTAATAAAGATAAGTTTCTATCAATTCTGCATATTTATTTCCTGTTTATGCATTTGTTATATTGGGTATGAGTTTCGCTTTTAATGCTTATATAATGCACGAATGCTTATAATTGTATTGGTTAAATGAACACACGTAAGAATATCTGGTTACACGAAGATAACTAAGATCTTCTAATAAGATAAGTAAGATACTTGGCGTATTTTAGGAGATAACGCAGTTCGCTTCCTTAGCAATACGAAAGCATCTCAGCCCCCAGTTGGGGCTGCACAAAGGTAGGCATAGTTGGACTGAACCGACATCACAACCATCTCAAGGGTGTGGAAACTTGGTTCCAACATCCCCCCATATTGCTTCAGGTGAGAATTCAGTCTACGCTTTGCAGGCTGATGCTGAAAGGGCCAGTAGTGTAGGGATTTGTTTTGCTAAATAACTCTGAACTTGGGTTAGGCCCCCATAAGCCAACAAATGGTTCTGTTGTTGGGACCATAATCTGCATAGATATGTGTGATGTTGTATCATTAGAATCCAACTAAGAAAGAAATTGAAGGTTGGTTGGACAGAAGAATTCACGAGTTCGCGGCGCAGGAAAACAAAAACTCACGACTATCAAAAGAAGAGTGGTTAGACAACTACCTGTGTACAAAGATCCACGAAATATTTTTCGAGTCCTTCCCTACTGAGCTATACGAGTGGATTGAGAAGCTAGCAGATAGCCAAGGAAGGTGGAAAATTAACGGTCCTATTGTATGGACCGCAGAGCTAGTGCGAATGTTGGAAGCATCAGAGGATAAGATCGTGCATGTCATCAACCATTGGCTCAATCAGATTATAGGAGGATTTCTTACTGAGTTCACGGTTGACACCTCAGTCAGCTACAGTGAGGCAGAGTGATGCTTTCTCAAAGGATTGCGAGGTAAGTACATAAAGTCTTTGAATACTTCAATTAAAATGCTATTGTGCAAAAAGCGGATTATGCAGTTACCTTGATGTTCAGGGCTACGCAAAGTGGAAGGGTTTAAAAGAACGAAGGAAATAAGGGTCTAGAAAATAGCCCCTTGATCTCACCTCCACGAGGGGACGAGGAAGAGCTCGCAAAGGTCTCTTCATGAAGTGCTATTTAGTTGACAAGACAAAGAATTCTTCGAATACCACCTCCACCCACACCACTACTGGCTTCACCGCCATCACCTCCATCACCTCCATATTCACCCATACCAACTCCACCACCACCATAATTCAGTATGGCAAACACAGTGAAGTTGCCTGTGTTCAAAGGTTTGGGAAATGAGGATCCAAATCAATCTTGGTTTGTTTTAAGGGCTGTATGGGAAGCACAAGGTGTTGTAGATGAACATATAAAGAAGGCGATGTTGGTTAGCACTCTTCAAGATCGCGTGCTGACTTGGTATACTAAATACTCCAACAATAACCCGAATGTGAGGGTAGCAGACATTCAAACAACGCTAAACAAGGAATTTAGCAAGCCTAAATCTGAAGCACAGTCGATTGTGAGATTCAAAGATATCAAGATGCTACCAGGTGAGACTCCTCGGGAAGTAGATTAGAGGCTGAAATGTACGATTCGCGAAGCTAATATGAATTTGATAGATGGACAACATCGCAAGTGGTTTGTAGCTTCACTACTACCACACTTAAGGAGCGCGTTATCACAACAGAAGATAACAACTCAGGTAGAGGCTTTGGAGATTGCTATGAGGCTACATGAGACCCCGATGCAGGATCCTAACCTGGGAGTTCAGCAGATCCACACGCAGCTGAAGAATTTGTGCCTTGAGATG
>APFE030489732.1:2397-22088 GCA_000404065.3 Pinus taeda
ACCGGATCTTGCCCCTGTTTGACCGGAGGTACAGATGACGTGGATGATTGAACAAATGGCACAGGAACCTCGAGCACTTTGATACCTAAGTACCCATGTGGCTCGTTTTGCGAAATGGCACGTGGAACCTTGAGAACAACAAAAAGGGCTGGGGAATCTCCAGATGGCTGCGGAATCATCAGATAGCTGCGGAATCGGCAGAGAGCTGCGGAATGCCTGTAAATATGTCAAAATCTAAACAAAACAGTCACACATTAGCAAAGCTCACTTGATCATGCTTAATGACATCTAATGTAATGATCTGGGCAGTTTTACATGGAAAATGAGGTGAAAGAGAGAGATAGGTGATGAAAAACAGTAGATAATAGTAGATGATGAGGTGTAGGTTAGAGGCTCTACATGGAGCACATATAAAATATCTGAATACCAAGGAGAACGGAGAAAAATTTCAAATACCTGAATCAGCGAACTATCTCCATTTTCTTCAGACATGGTTGCAATCAGGTTTATGTCCAATGCATGTAAATTAGACTCTGCCATCAACTTTGCTAGACCCTTCCCCTTGATTAGCTTTGTTAGCTTTATCTCCAAGTCATATTCTAGCAATGCTACAATCCATTTGCCTCGGCTCCCTTCCAGATCTGTCTGTACCAAAACATCTTTGACTGTTGCATTAGGGACATAAGCAAGAATATGTGAGTGCAAAATATATAACCAGAAATCTTTCAAATCTTTCACCAAGGCAACAGCTTGCTTCTCAATAATGTTATATTTCAAGGTTGTGTCTCTTATTGTCCTACTGAAAAAGGCAATCAACTTTTCAAGCTAATCTCTTTTCTACATTAGAACTGCTGCCATAGTATGTTCAGAAGTGAGTGAAAATAATATGAAATCCTGTGAATAATCTGGACTAATTAAAATCAGAGCTGAAGAAAGATCCAAATTTACTAGGTTAAAAGACTTCATGGCTTCTTCAGTCCACTTGACCACACTATCCTTCCTCAACATATTTTTAATTTCCCTCAAGTGTTCAGCTAGATTAGGCACAAAATGACATAAGAAGTTCATCTTACTATTAAATGCTTGGATCTCTTTCTTATTACGAGGAAAATCTATTTTTTGAATAGCTTCCATTCTAGCAGGATCGATGTGGATTCCTTCTTTTGAGATTATGTGACCGAGAAGCTTCCCCTCATCCACGGAAAAAAAGCTCTTTTTGGGATTAAGTGGTATTCCATATTTTCTGCAACGATGAAAAATAATTTTCAGATGGTAAAGATGCTCCTCATCTTGATTTGAAAAAATAGTCAAATCATCAAGATACACTACTAAAAACACATATTTTTCATTTACGAAGGCGTTTTCCATGTCCTGCTGAAATGTTGCACCAGTATTCTTTAAACCGAATGGCATCTTGGCATAGTGGAATGCCCCCCACGGAGTGGTGAATGATGTCTTGTCCCTGTCATCTCCATGAACCAAAATTTGATTGTAGCCGAAATACTCATCGAGCAGTGACATACGAGATACTCCAACTACTCTTTGGAGTATGTGGTCCATTTTCGGCAATGGGTAATTATCTTTCAATGACACTTTATTCAAATTTCTGAAATCTATGGACAATCTAATCTCACCTGTCTTCTTCTACATGGGTACCAAATTGGAGATCCAATCTAAAAATCTGACCAAAACGATTATACCAGCCTTGTACAATTGATTCACCTCTTTTTCTATTGATGGCAGCAATTTCGGATTTATCCTTCTCAACTTTTGGTGAAATGGCTTATGATTTGGCTTAATTGGAATGATATGCTGAATTATACTTTTGTCCAACTCCTTCAAATCTGTATAGTCCCATGCAAATACATCAGAAAATGAATACAATAAACCAATGTATTTATCACTTACCTAAGGAGGTAATGCCTTTGACAACTTCACCATCTTTGGACTTTCTGTTGTTCCGATATTTACATCTTCAACTCCCTTCTCGGTCGACACTAATCTTGGTTTCTGGGCTACATCATCTTGATCAAATAATTCCTCTAAAGGTATAAGGCCTTTAGGGATGACATTGTCTTTCAATTGTAAGACTTCCATCTGATTTACCTCTATTTCTGGTTCACCATCATCTTGCTCACCATCTATAGAAGTGCCTTTATATTTGCCTTCATTTTGTAGAAAATCTTCAATCTCTTTGTCATCTTGAAACACCTGCCAATATCTTAGATTATCAGGGATAGCTAGGTGATTCTTTAGATGAATTTCAAACTTATTGTTTGAATTCATCGGGATCTTTAAGTTTCTTGTAGCTGTAGCAAGAGAATCTGCAATAACATTTTGCATACGAGGGACACATGTTAGAGTATGATCTGGAAATAACCTCAAAATATCTAGAACCGCGTTACGGTAGGCCCTCATTCGAGGATGTTTGGCTTGGTATTCACCCTTGACTTGTTTGATTACTAATTTAGAGTTGACATAAACTAAAATTCTCTTTGCATTCAACTTCTTGAGGATTTTCAAGCCTGCAATCAGTGCCTCATACTCAGCTTCGTTATTGGAATAATGAAAAGCCAATTTATATGAACAAACTCTTACATTACTTGGGACTTTATTTGGTAGGAAAATAGGGTTGCGTATCCAAATCCCAATTCCTTCACCATCCTTACCTACTGCTCCATCAAAATCTATGCTCCACAAACCATCTTCTTCCTCCAAGTGCTGGAATTATGCCTACTCTTCTACCTTTCGCTGTTGCCCATCAATTTTCTACTACTGGAAGAAAGTAGATTGTTTAGCGGTACTTTCGAGCCTTTGTCTCTCTTTATCAAGTACTACCCTGAAATTTTCTTTTATCTCTGGAATATCTTTGACTTCAACTAGTTAACTATTTACATTATTAAAACCACTGTCAGAATAAAGAACAAAAGATTCTAAATCTGTATGTACATAGTTAATAGGATGATTCAAAGGTTTCTCCTTGCTCATGATCATATACTTCATATTTTTCTCCCTATATAATTTTCTCAACTGACCAAACACGGGAATAGTGGAAGAGGAGAAATCTAACTGCAATGTCCCTTTGAGTTTTGCACCCCACGGCCTAGATAAAAGCATGCCAAATCTGGGGGGAATGTTGGCCACAACTACATCCATGAGAAAATTATTTGCTGGAATCTGATCTAAAGTCATGACCAAATCCTTAATGAGACCGATACATCTGACCTACCGTAATGAAAGGAATAAAGATCATGATACTTGCAAGTGATGTCCAAACCCAATTTTTCCATAATTGCCTTCGGCACCAGGTTGTGAGATGCTCCTGAATCAAACATGGCGTTGTGCAAGACAAAATCATGCAATCTAAGGCTGATGTAAAACGGGGCTACTTCACTATCCTCAGATTGGCCTTCTAATGCTGGACCAAAAATAAGCTCGGGTTGGTCATCTTCCACATTAACCATATCAGACAGGGGATCTACATTCAAAATCTTTAAGACTTGACTCTTACAACTGCTATTCTTCATTAATTCAGTCAAAGGTATCGAAACTTTTAACTTAGCAATCTCATTCTCTAAGCTAAAGGCTGTAGTTTTATCTACCTCTTTGACCGGAGCATCCTTCTTTTCAAACTTTTCCTTTGCTACACTTGGCTGATTTGACTTCTCATTTGCAGATTGTACTTTGCTAGAACTAGGATCTACTGGCTCCTTTCCTTTTTTCTGAACATTTGGAGAATCATTTTTTGGTTTTGCTACTTCCTTCCACTTTTGAATTGGATTCATTGGTACATCCCTGCTCCTAAGTGAATACTGTCTTTGCTGCACTATCAGTGCATTCATATATCCCCTCTAATATTCATATGATTCTTCTTCTAGGACTATTTCATTTGCTAGTATAAAATCCTCATCTTTTTGTACAGTCGGGCTTTCAGAATATTCCTCATCCTCCGTGATATAGACAGGCAAACCATCTGCTGTAAAAAAGTGATTCTCCTCTCCTATTGGATTCTCATCTTCCTTTAACTCTGGGCCATGCACAAAGTTCTGCTATAATGGTGTTTTGACTTGCTACTGTGCTGATTGATCTTGCACTCTTTGCTCTCGCTATTTAATCCTAAACTATGGCTGCTGCTGACCACAAAAATTTGGATTTCTGATCTGTGTCTCGAGCTTATCTGCAATGGTTAATCTATCAAACATTTTCTCAATTTACGAAGCAAATAATCTAAGGAAGACGCTTCTTCCTTTATTGTCACCTTCTTCTCGGTCTTTGTCCTAGCTCTCTTAGCTAGCAGATTTGCCTCCACACTCATTGCAATTTTTTGCATATCCTCCAATGTAGCAGGGTCTCGTTCTCTGAATTGGTATGCCATGTTGAGATCAAAACCATCGGGGAATTTTATCAAAGCCAGCCTCATTGGAGGCTTGATATCAGCTAAAATAACATTATAGATAGTATTGAATCTTACACAATAATCCTAGACACTTTCACCAACATTCTTCTTTATATTTTCATACTCGGAAAGAATTTGGAGTGGATTTTTATTTACCTCCCAATGATCTAGAAATTGTATATGAAGAACTGTTAATGTATTGATAATTCCCGCGGGTAGTGCTCTGAACCAATTTCGCACCTCGCCTCCAAAACTTTTCACAAATAATCTCATAGTCACATTCTCTTCATCTATCTCATGAAGATCAAAGAAGTCGCTCATCCTATCTATATGCTTCTGCGTTGTGATACCTTGGGTAGCATCAAACAATGGTATTTTACTTTGGTAATCAACAGGCATAGAATCCAAGTTTTGTGGCAAAACGAGATGTGCATATTTGGGAGCCATTGCTCGAGGTGGATTGGAAAATGGCCTTGGATAGGCAGGAGGATTTGTAATAACAATGGCAGTCGATGTGATGGGTGTATGAGGTGTCGAAGGAGGTGACGAAATGATAGATGTTTGAGGTGCTGAAGGGGGAGAAGAGATAGTAGATCTTTGATCATATATGGTGGGTTGAATGGGAAGGGTGGGGATAAAAGGAGGTTCAATAGGAATTTCAGAACTAGACAAAACAACAGATGAACCAAGAGTAGCAGATGCAAATTCTAAGAGCTCGAGAATATTGGTAGCACAATAGATGTTTGAAGTGAATTCAAAATATAAGCATCAATTGATCTATTTTCTCTTTTAGTTTCAAGATATTGGACAAACTACAGATTTAATACAGTATCACCAACTACACTTTCAGATTTAGTTTCAAACAAAGATAGATCAAAATGTTCATCAAGTGGGAGATCTTTGAGGTATTTAAAAATGATTGGGCATGAATGAGATCTGAAAACCGGTGCTAGACTCAAAGAAATTTCTTTCCTGAGAATTCTTGGAATGAGATTTGGGTTTTCAAACACTGGAGGAGGATCAGGATCAGGATTGGCCCTGGTGTATCGTCTAGAAGCTAGTGTGTTGAATTGTTCCCAAAATTCAAATGGACATTACAATATTTTTAGCCTACTAAATTCTAAACCTATAATCCAAAAGTCTAGAATTTTTTGAAAAGTAATGGGGTAATAGTTTTTAGTTATTCCCTAGTACAGTTGCCACTATGTTAGTGCCAAAATCTACCTCAGGCTAAAGGAAGGCAGGTCTAGGGTAACATCAAACCATGCTTAACTTGGTAGCTAGCCCTACCAAGTTATGAGAGGGCTCTCTCCTTGTCAATCTTAGTTATAATATGGAAATAAGGCCGTGAGATGACTAATAATAACTTCTTATTTTAGGCTGGGTATATTAGGTCAGAGGATTCTATTTGATTTTGATGGTTGGTTGCTGGATCAAATGAGGAAGGCAGCTTTGGGTCCGGGAAATCAACTCAAATTTGCAGGAGGTTCTGTGGGGTGAGGTAGGTAGGTTTTTTGGCACTTTTAATTGGGTGTGATGGTAAGTCTAAAGACTGGTGAAGAGTTGGAAAGGACATGCAAAGTTCATGAGTCCTCTTGAAACAGCATAAAACATTAAAAGCTAAATGTATCCTCAAGGCAGAGAACTGAATATCAATGGATTCCACCTATTTATCTTGATTCATATAGTTATGAAGAAATAAATAGATGATGGCACATATACACATAAGAGAAACTAAATAACAGAGGAAGAAACAATGCCAAGACACATTACCACAAGAATCCTACAAAATGCTGCAAAACCCTAGTTCATTTCTCGCCAAACTGCAGAAGTGATTTACAATAATGCTCAATGCATCCACAAGAGTCCAACCTTGACAAATGACTAAGAAAATACAAGATATAGGCATCAAACCACCTATGCTAGCCATTAGGGGTCGAATCCATGAGTCAAGGAGCTATTTCAACAACATCTAAATTAGGAACTAGAAAATAGGCAGTGGAACAACGTGCCTCTAAAACTATGGAAACTAATTCATTCATCCTCAAACCAATTCTTACTTATGTATCTACCCCCTCAAGTCATTTTTCATCATATTTACATCATATTACATCATTAATTTACTAAAGAGATAAGAAAATGTCAACTGACAACAAACTAGGAAAAATCTGAGTTTTTAGGCAAAATTGGCAACAAATTGGCTGATGAGCAGCACCATGAGCCTGACGCGCAACACCACTTCAAGGCTAAATTTGGAGGCCTTCCACTTCACCAAATCAAGCCCAATATAGCTTGTTGGAAAGATTTGCCTGTCTACTTTCTAGAATAACTAGAATTTTTGGATTTGGAGTCCATTTGCCTCTTCAAAATCATTTCTCCCAAGACTGGTTCCTGTGGGTCCAAAAAGTGACAGAGAGGGCAATTGTTAGGTGTTTTTTGCCCTTTAGGTGACCCAGATTTCCTACAAATCCTATGAAACTTTCTAGGTTTCATCAATTTTCCATGAGGAATCCAAAAATGCAAGCCATTTTGCAAAATACTGAGCCAACGTAATGCACAACATCACTCAGCTGAAAATTCCTCTGTTTTGCATTACAAAATTGTGAAATGACAAAATTTTCCCAAAATTTCTTCAAATTTGGAAAGAGGCAAGCTTACTAACTGCTTTGCTGAGCTAATGAAGCTTCAGCCAAAATTTTAAGTTTATCTTGTTCCTTTTTGGCTCTCAAGGCTCTCTTTAACTTAGCTTTTAGGCTATTTATCCTTGTCTTGCAAATTTTATTCTGAGTTGAGTAATGATATGCCATATGGCGCAACATTTTCTTCTCTTTGTTAGATTTATCAAGCATCTTCTCAAGGTGGATATTCACTCTTTCCAACCATGATTATCGGTTAGCCTCAATTTCTTGCTCAAGAGATGTCATCTTGATTTTTATTCTTTTTGCCACTTGCCTATTTTCTCTAATTGTTTGTAGCTCCAAATAGCTTGTTTGTCCTCCAGTTGCTTGTTCTCTTTCTCAAGAAATTTAATGATCCATTTAGCCCTCTCAAGGTCAAGTGATAAGGCTTGTATTTTAGCCTCCTTCTCTTTGATAATCATATCCTTGAGTTTTGAGCTTTGAGAGTCCAAATCAGTGTCATCTTCCTCAATGAAAACAAAATCCTTGTCTTGCCCTTCAGTAGGGCCTTCTTCATGCACCTGTTTCTTTCCTTTGTCTTTTCCCTGTACCTATTCAGCTGAAGAAGAAGGCAAATCCCCTTTCACCCCCAGTGAAGATAGCATTTTCTTGTGATCTGATGAAGAAAACGAGACCCCTTCCACCCCTAGTGGAGATAGTACTCGTTTGGTAGCTACAAAAAGCATCCTAGTGCCTCTTTCATAAGTAACAAACACATGAATATGAGCCTCTTCGGTTTTTCTTTTAGGCTCTTTTTGTTTCTTGGAAGTTTCACCTTCCTCTTAAGGATCTACAAATATTCGAGGCCCCTTGAAGCTTCCATGGGCAATGAAAGTTTCCCATGACACTCCCAACTGAGTGAGCTGATGCAAAACAACAATTTTGATGACAACAAAATGATAAATAGTATTGAGTTGCTGTGGATATGGTTTTCTTTTTGCAATCAAAGTCATCCTCTCTATGTTTTTACATATGAAATATGGAATACTCATCATTCTGACCCTGGTTAAGTGCATAAGTAATATGATATGGTAGGCATAATGTCTGGAGAACCTACCCTCACATGTGAAGTATTTGATGATAAGTTTCATGCATGGAACATATTGGTCCTCAAAGAATTTGAAAGGAAACACCCTGCTAAGTTTACCATGATATTTGGCCTTGATATATGGTTCATGATGCTTCTTACTTATATTCTACCTTTTGTTCCACTTTTCCCCTACATTTGGCATTCTAGTAGCTTCTACAATAATAGCTGGTGAAAGAGTGAAATTGATCCCAGCAAGGTTCACCACATTATTCTCCATGTTTATGAAAAACTACCTTGCTAACTCATGATGGTATTTAACCCTCTCAAACATCTCACAAAACTCAAAACAAGACTAATATCTGAAACATGTGGTAGCAAGAGGGCAAGCAAGGAGTTCATTCATGCTAATAGGTTCCTCCCTAATAATTTTTCCACCCTTGTGAGGTCTCCTGGGCTGTACATTTCTTTCCCTTGAGCTATCACTAAGTGTTTCTTCTTCAAAACTTGATTCACTACTTCTTGTCATGATGCTTGTCTTAGGGATGTGATGTGATGATGATATGGTGGAAAATGATAATGGATGAGGACAAGTAAGATGAGTATGAAGAGATTTTGCAAATGTGGAATGGAGTTGGGGAATGAAGTGACAGGTTTAGGAAATTAGGGGTTTGAGAGGGACTTAGGGTTTGAGAAGGGAGTGAGTTTTCTTAGGGGAATGGGAAAGTTAAAATGGAGTTAATGGGTTGATTTAGGGATATGAAGTGTGGAAAGGGGAAAAAGGTGTTGTTTTTTTTATGGAGTGAAAGTTTTGCAATGAGAGGAAAATATATGAAGACAAGCTAGGGTTTGATTTTCAAAATGAAAAACTCGTGAAGAAAACATGAAGAAGACCAAATTTAGCTCAAGATAAATGAAAACTTACTTGTAGGAGAGAAATGCAACATTTGGGAGAGTTTTGGGTGATCTGGAATGAATTTGGAACCTTCCTGGCCAATGCACAATGCACTAGGCCCAATGCGCGACGCACTCCTGATGTGCAGTGCCTTTGTAATTTAACACTAGTTGAAACTGGCTAATGCGCAGCGCTAGGCAGATTTGCTACAAAAACAAGGTTTTATCCTTCTTTTGCTCTATTTTCCCCCAAATCACAATTTTAGCTCTTCAAGGATGTTTTGCACAATGAAATGGATGACTAGCATAATTTCACTTTATATATGGATGCACTTTTAATTCTTCCTCATTTCAAACCCACTTTTATAAAGTTTTAGTCACTTTTTCTCAAAAAATTCGTTTTTCATTTGAAGTGTGACTTTTCTTGATCAATTGATGGACTGATGCATTGGTGCTTTTGTTTTTTGCAGTGGCTAGAGTTGGCAAGGTGACCAAGAGCAGCTGTTGAACTTATTACATACAGAAACACTTTAAATTACATGAAATGTGTACATAAAATAAGAAAAAAACTTTGTTTTCACCTCAAAACAGAGTTTTGAGGTAAAAACCATTTATCGAGCATATCATCGGTGAATTTATGATTCTATGAACTTATAAAACCTCCTCATGTGCCCACTGACATTTTATTGAGTTTTGGATGACCATGATGGCAAACCTTAGACCTAGTGAGACTAAAACCCTAAAACTGACTTTTGTAAATGAAATGAAACAAAATGACAGTAAATGACCTAAAACATGTGAAAATAGGCCAAGAGGTGAATTTCATGAGGGAAATTGACATGAACCACTACAATCAGTTGATCCATGACCTAATGGAATGTAGTTGATCAGATGGGACACCTAATATGCATGCAAAAAGAGCAATTTGATCACTGATGGAGGGATGAAGATACCGACACTAACACCTCCCTCAATGAAAAAGCACATTTCAGATGAACAAGTAGCCTTTGTTGGAGAGAAATATGCCCTCCCAAGATTGAGAACACTTAAAAATAATTAATCACACTTCAAAATAATGAAGTGTGCTTCAAAACAATGAAGCGCACTTTGAAACAATGAAGCACACTTCAAACGCTTAGTGAAAAGGTTCACTTCAAAACAATAGGGACCCTTTGAGTCCAATTCAAAACAGCGAAGCACACTTTAGAACAATTAAGGATCCTTTGTCTCTTAAAAATCACATGGCACACTCACGAAGCATGAAGCCTTTGAGTGCATCGCACACTCTCAAAGCATAATCACTTTGATCGCATGGTGCACTTAGGGATCCTAGAGAATTTGAACTTATTGTGCATGCTTGAAGCATGAATCCTTCATCCTTCCCTTACAGTGCATGGAATATTCATGAAGCCTAAAGATTTCATTTGAGAACAGTCTTTTGAATCGAAGAATTGCACCCTCCTTGTTCCTCTTGAGCACTTGATTGCACTTGTAAGGCTTGAAACTTGACCCCTTCATCGTTTCACTGTGTTCCCTTTCAACCTGCTAGTTCCACTTGAGTGCACGAGTGCACTACAAAGGCTCCAATTCTGACGTCTTTGTCCCTTCGGTGTTCACCTTTGTACCCTCCTTAGCTTCCCTTGAGTGCACGAGCTCACCCTTAAGCAACAGATGATTTTTTTTTCATTCTTTAGACCAATGCCCTACACCCGAAAGCTTTCTATCTCTTGCTTGAGTGAAAAACCATACCTTGAAGGACTCTTGTGAGCCTTGATGAGTTTGACTACACCCTCCTAATCAAGCCTTCCTCTTTTAACCCTCTCATTGGACTATCATGAGAAGATCATTCCATGAGCTAGGTAGTGATATAATATATGTTTTTAGATTTATTTTTCCTTGTCATGAATGATTTTCATTGGTAGGAGTATCCTACCATGACAAGATGATTCTCAAGAGAATATAGCAAGAAGAAAGCATAAAAATACACCTATAGAGAAGAATAGCAAAAGAAAGCTATCATGGAGACATGAAGTAAATCATGGGTTGAGATAGAAAGAAGACATTGGATGATGACTCAGGAGATTCCAATATTGATAAAATAAACTTTGGAGGGTGAAAGAGAAGAAAAAAATGGATCCTTCAGTAAGATGAAGCATAGATCATATCAATCATCAAGAATACAAGATGAAAGAACAAATAGGACAACTTGGCATTGCCACCTCATCATTTAGACCGTGACATCATTGTCAATTTGTAATTCGTACAAGTGTCATCATAATGTTCAATGTGTGTCCATGTGTCATGCCACATCATCATGTGGAATGTAATGATGTGCATCCAAATAAAAGGACAAAATGTAATGTGTGGAAGTCCAATAGTCATGTGGAACATGAAGAGTCATATAGTCATATATGGACAAACATCACATGAAGAAGTCCAAAAGTCAGATAGAGAATTCTAAAGGTCATTTAGAAGTTTAGGAAGTGTTTACAAGTCCAAAGGAAATATTAGAAGTCTAAGATTCATCGAGGTAAACCAAGATTCAAGGGGATATGAAAGGACATTCCTCTTGTTATAAAAGAAACTTCATAACTCAAGCAAAAGACTTTTTGGGGGCTTAGGACTTGGAGAGATATTCTTGGCTTCTCTACGTGGCATATGAGAGAAAAATATACTTTATAAAAGTAATAAGTGGCTTAATGTTCCTCTATTGGAACTAGTTCCTCATCATTGTAACTATGTACTTGGATATTTCACCGAATTGAAGCTCTATGAGCCAACACATTTTCATGCATTTATCACAAATGGTTTAGGACTATTCTTAGGATGTTTATAGTATATGTTGTGTTCATATGTACTAGAGAAATTGAACTATTTTGGTGGCTTTGATACTTATCTTGTTGAATGTTTGTTGTGTTCGCTTTACAATCATTATGTGAACTACTCTTCTAACAAATATTTTTATGCTCTCATGTGTCTCTCTTATGTTAGTACTATTAATTCCTTATGTTAAAACTCAGTAAATTTCCCTATGCTAAGGAGAGAAATCTTAGAGGTAACCACAAACCTGTTTTAGGCTAAGGTCCAACCCCCTAGCCTTAGAGAGGGCTTTGTCACTATGTTCTATTATCAATCAACTAGATGACTGATAGGATCTAGGTTTTAGGCTGGTTATATTGATGAAAGGGTAGCTTAAGTTTTATTTATTGAAGGTGGGTTCCGAGGGTAGGACTACTTAAGATCGAAGTACTATTACAAATCTGAATGAATCAGGGATATGGTGCAATCCATATAGGGGCAATGTAGGCAGACCTATTGGTAATCAATCAAATTTGTTATAGTGGTAGGATGAGTGAAATAAAAGTAGAATGACAAATTGGGCATCCAAACAAGGATGAATTAAAGTTGCCATGGAATAAAATGATACACATATAATGATTAGTTGAATTTATCATAGAAACTCATGAATTTTGAGAATTTTTTTCAAACTGAACATGAAGAATTTTATAGTATGGATTTAAAAATTAGAAGAAGATATGAAATTAAAATGTATCACATAACAAGAGTAACAACATACCAATAAACAAGACACATGTATCACTATCCAAATTTGGACTTGCATTCTTCAATTCATTCAGGAAAAGATACAATACTTACAAAAAAATGTAGTCTAGCCTCTAGCACTCCAACCTGAGACTATTTTCCATGTATTTACATCATTATATACAAATAGGAATTCTAATTAACACTCTGGGTGGTCGAATTCACATCATAAAAGTCGAATAGTCTAGATACAATGTATGTTTATTTGCTATGTAGAAAAATAGGAACTGTTATATCTAGACTAATACAATTTAGAAACATCAGCCAAGTTGGAAATTGTCGACACGTGACTTTAAACTTAAAAATACATGAATTTAAACTTATTTACACTTATCCAATAACCAAAATTACTTCTAGAATCTCCAAAATTCAAAAATTTCCAAAATAATTTGACTGATGTGTTTGCGCAACATAAGGCATAAGTCTTCAAAGTGGTAAGGCTGTAGGTGATTTCTATGCAAAAATTATTATGTATATGTGCTTGAGATGACATGATGTTGATGTAGAACCCACTATGTGCTTCCTTCCATGCTTATAGGCCTTCAAAATGATTGTTTTTAGTTTGCACAACATTTGTGCAACAAAGATTGAATTTTGAACTAATACTGAATTTTCCTACTCCAAATCGATTGAACATTACCATCTACTCGTTGCATTCACCTTAAAACATTCCTAGCATACTTAAATCCTTTCAAAACTTCCATACTTTCATCAAAGATAGACATTATGGAACTTCATAATAGGCCCTTGGTTACACAAGTTCAGACTTCAGCAAAACGTAGCAAAACAGAGCATATAGTAGGTAGGGAGCCAACCATTCCATCAAAAACATAAAATTCCTATATTAAGAGACATACCAAAGTTTTGGACCTATTGTATTACTCAAAAACCCCCCCATTATAATTAATAGTAGAACTAATAAATAATGGGGACCCTTTTAAAATTTAGGATAAAACCCAAAATAAAATTCCAATAAAACAAGGTAATATTAGCTTTATTATTTCAAAAGCTTGATTGAATCTAGAGATTTCCATTATTGGAACTCAAATATCGGAGCTTAGCCTTTCAACATTGGATTTAATTTAAATTCTCTTAAGAAACATTGCATCGAAGCTTTCTAAAATGTCCCCTTAAGAAAAAATTCGATTAAAACATTTCCCGATCTGGTTTCCTAATGCCTAAACTTTAAAATAATAAAAAACGTTATGTTTTATGTTATAAAAATAAAGGTACGACCCCGCAAGATTGCCATGTAGCATATCGGGGCTTCCATATCAGTGTTTTCATTTTGATTTCCATGTCTGATCCTCTGATCCTCTGATCTCTGATACCCCTTCCCACTACATTCTTTGATATGCGACCCCGCCAATACCATAACCTCTGATCTCCAATGTTCGTCTAACCTACGATCTCTAATATTTGTCTCACCTCTGATCTCCGATATTAGTCTCACCTCCGATATACGATATTTGTCTCACCTCCAATATCTGATATCTAATATACCACCCCCCTCTCATTTCTCAATTGTCATATTGGGATTTCCTAATCAGTTGTTATCCTTTTAATTCCCCGATATGAAAATGTAGATACAAAACTTATGATAATTCTTTCTGCCTTTAACTCTAAGCTTATACACACTATAATATTATTAGAGGTAAATCATATCACAAAGTTTAATGATACAATAATGAAATTTCACCAATAAATTTCTCTGATACACTGATATGTATTGTAGCCCATGTGAATTCAGGTTTAATCAATAAATGGCCAAATGTAGAGAATTTATGGTTTTCAATATAATAAACGTCTTCATTATTGCTAACAATTTCCTAAGATTTTGCTCATAAAAGTCTTGGATTATTGTGTAATCAATTATTTTCTCTAAGTTATTCGCTTTGAGTGTTAGTTTCTCCTCACTCTTGTGTTTCTCTTGGTAGGCCATCTCGATAAACGTAATTCAACAAAAATGTCTCGGTCGACCAAACCCAGAAAGACACCTGTTGTTCAGCAACAATTAGTCGCTCCTCCCTCCGAGGCCGCAGAAATGTCTACACTATTTTCTGAAACCACATGCACCTTGGATGCCAAACCCTCTACTTGGGAGTCCATTTATCCACTTTTCTAAGATGAGGATTCAAGGATCACAAAAAGAGTAGCCACAACCGAATATTCATTCCCGACTTCTGATTCTACATATAGTGATCTGACCAATTCATTCTTCCACAGAATTGCTCCTCACCCAAACATCTTACCTTACATGGATATGATCATATGGGTCATCAACCATCTAAACATTGCAAACAAAAAATTTATGACCAAGAGGAACATGGTCATCGACTCTTTCACCGACAAAGATTTGTCTCAAATGTACCAGATGTCGTCACCTCAAAGGATAAGGAATTCTTTGAGAAATTCATGAAGGAAAATCAAGACAAATCTGAGGTCATCAACAGATGGAGAAGAGATGCTATCAATCACAAGCGAGAGGACAAGGGTATGTACTCTATAGCTTCTCTTGCTAGACCCTATTGTTATGCTACCACCGTGATATCTAGATTATTTGGTTATGCCAATACTCAAAAGTTTTCATACCAATGAGTAGCCCTCATTGATGCAACCTTTTATAGATATGTTATGGACTAGGGGACTATTATATCCAATAATTCAAGTATCCAAATCCTAGAATATAGGAAGAAGCACAATTTTTCTGAAAAATAATTTTCCCCCATTTTACATGAGTGCCTACGTAATGGATGTTATTTGCTTCAGTTCTAATTTCCCATCCATGGGATGGAAATGGACCATACAAGACCCTATCCCTATCCACATCTATCATAGTATTCTCTGGGAGTCAAAATATTAGCCTCATTTCTACAAAATTTGTCATGTAGTTGTGCTTTTGATCCACCAGTTGTTTTTTAATGAGAAATGCCCTAGAATCTCACCTGAAGCCAGTAACGACCTCTTATGAGTTGGTAGATGGTTTGGAGAGGAGCCCTTTACCTATGTTCAGTTTTTTGGGAGCCTTGCACACCCACATGTGTTACCACTATATATTCCTGAGAAGCTCCTAGCCTGAGAAATAGCCTATCACACTGTGGGAAATGGCCTATCTAAGGGCATGAAAGATAATAAAAGGAAAATGTGGCATGTCTTTCCCTTTCGTTGTGGTGTTTGTTCCCTTGCAAATTTCAAGAATTCTATTAAAGAAATTGAGGAAAACTAGCTTATGAACTTTCCAACCATTTTGAATCAACAGTTTGACCCCATTGGTACTGCAAATAATGTTACAACTCAGGCAAAACTCAAGTAGTTTACAAATGAGCCTAATAAATTTGATGACCTGTTTGAGTTAGCATTTGACTATGAAAAAGTTGAGAAAGAGGCATCATCACTGTTTAGTCCTAAAGAGGTGATCCAATTCAATCAATATAGGACTAAAATGATTTCCCACTTGCCCACAGATTTGTTAAAACTAAATTATCAGAGCACAGAGCAGGACAAAGGAGTGATAACATCATAGGTATCAAATGTATATCATATAAAAGAGACAGAGGCTTGTTCTTCATATGCAGGGGAAGTTCTAACAGATAAGAATCTGGAAGAAATTTGGAAACAGTTTGCCAAACAATCTGACCCTAAAAAAATGCAAACTCCTAAAATCACATAGAAGACCTCGTTCAATATTGAGGCTTTAAAGGAACCTATGGGCACTAATGATTTAGAGATCATCTCTATATTCCAACCTCTAAGGTTGTTCTGAAAATAGAGGATATTCCTCCTCTTCATGTATTCTATAGTCCGAAGCATAAGGAAGTGGTCAACAAACAGAGGAAAAGGAGAAGAACTAAACAAAGCCAGACTTTAGTCCCTGGAAATGCCTCCTTGAAATACTCTAGAAATATGACCAAGTAACCCTTGCTGAACACTTAGGAAGACTATCACAGTATGCAGGAGCTTATGCTAGTGCAACAATTGATAAAGCCTCAGAAGTGCAACAACTCCTTAGGGAGAAGGATGGGAAAATAAGGCAACCTGAAAAAAAAAAAAATGGAAAGTGAAAAGCAGGGAGTCACTAAGCAATGGCAAGCTCAGCTTGCACAATTCCAAACTAGTTTTGATAACATACAGATAAAATATGAATCTAACATGAAGAGCCAAGAATTGATCAACTAAAGGCCAATCCAGAAATAATAGAGTTCAAGAGAGAATCAGGAGAGCTAAACAACCTACTTGCTGAACAACAGGTTTTATTTTTTCAAAAGTTAGCCATCATCCAAGACCTATGAAAATCGAGTGATTGCTATCGGGATTAATACATGGGTGGTTGTTGGCTTAGGGGGTCTTGACCGAGGTTTGATCTAGTTGCGCTAACCAACAAAACCCTAAACTACTCGCCCTTTCGGCAACAACCAGCGTAGCACAGGCTGCAATCTCACCCGAAGCAGTATCGGGCGATGTAAGAACCAAGTTTCTGCATCAGAGACTAGTGTGATGTCTTCCAGTGCCTTGGATCTACCTTCGTGCAGATCAGTAAACCCTCAGGGCACCTTACCGCAACTCTGTTAAGACAGCCTTCAGACCTTCGTGAAGGTCTACGATTAGCCCTTAAGGACCTTTAATAGTCGATTCACCTACTTACGCACATAAGAAGTAATCTAACTTGATGTTCATGTAGATCTACTTAAGTTATTAATAAACATAAGAGGATTCACCAAAGTCTTCGCAAACATATTTAAACATGCATTGCATACATTATTAAGACTTATTCAAGAGAATTGTGTAGCATTCAATTAATATTTCATAGATCAAGTCATTCATCAACAACATATAACATAAATATACATGAACATAAATACCCAATAACTCTTAAAAACTTGTCTTTATTGATCTCAATTCACAAATTATAGACTCAAAACTGCCTTGTGCATGCAGTTGCAGGGATCTGTGCACTCAGCTGCGGACTCTACCTAGGCCTCTGTGCACTCAGCTACGGAGCTTTTCTTTCTCTATCTAAGCACAGGAAGCAAGTCCTTCCTACCTTAGACTCTTCAAACAACCCAATTCTATTTCTCTTCCTTCTCCTTCCCTTCGTTTCCTCTTCTCTTTTTCGCTAGGACTCACTATTTATAAACCTTTTCATATAATGCCATGGTCTGCGAAACCATGGGTGTATCGCAAAACCGACTCAAAACTTTACCTAAAACAAGGGGCTATGCCCCTTTGACTCCTATTCATCTATGTGCTCCGCATCCACAAATCACAAAGACTTTACATCATTTACAAAATTGTACCAAAATTTGGGTTATCTTAACCCTAAACTAAACTGGGGGACCCCATCCCAACAGGCCCCCAACACAAAGATCAAGACTCGCCCTCAAGTCACTCTACTAGCACTGCGATCTTACTGCGAAGATCCCCTAGCTCCACCTGGATCATTGCAACTTTAGCAGCGCTCTGCGCCACTGCCTGTCGAACCTCCTCAACTAATTTTTTAGTGACTGGTCCTCCTATTTCTAGCCTCATCGTCTGGTGTGTTTGTTGTAGTCACTTTATCTTGAATGGAGAACCCGATTTGATAAGCCTCATCAAACTAAGGCTTCATCCTAGCCTTTAGCAAGGCCTCTTTCTTCTGTGCTTCCTCTATTTGTGCCAGTAGTTGCTTTCCTTCCTGTAACTTGGCAAGGCGTAGTCACCCTGACCTCATCATATTGGCATTGCATCTCCCTTACGTCTGTGTTCAATGTTTGCAGGTTCAGATCCCCCTACAGATTGGTCAATAGCTCCATAACCTAATCAAACAATGTTGCACAGTCAGTGACTGTGGTATCCAAGGTAGCCATGCCTTCCTTTTTGTGGTTCCGCACTACTCAGTTGGAGTCGTGGGCTGCAAATTTAACTGCAGCTCTACAATCTTTATGTAACAATGTAAGCTTTGAAATGAGAATTGATATTGTTACTCGTTCCGTAGAGATAGCAGAAAATTGACCCGATTTTGAAAATGGGCGATGCAGAACACACATATTTTTTTAGAGTGTAGTTTTTGGCACTTTAAATAACCGATACGATTTCCAGTTTCGTAGGGGTAGTAAAAACATGACCCAATTTTGAAATGTGGTAATGTAGAATACACTTCTTTTTTTTGGGAGCATATTTTTGACACTTTAAATTTTCTTATGTATCAAATATAAATCTTTGCTTTTAAGTGTTAGTGATTTTCATGCTGATTGTGAAACGTGTTGATACAACATACTTTTTTTTAGAGGACTTATTTTTCACACTTTAAAATTTGTTATGTCCAATTCTTTTAAAAATTATGATTACTTAACGAATTTTCAAGTTGTTTTATTTTTCTTTTTTAAAATGTTGATTTACTTAAAAAAATCAAATATAAAAATATATATAAAAAATGACCAAAAAATAAAAAATGCTAAAAAAAAAAAATATCTCATAAACAATAAAAGAATTTGGAAAAAAATATTATAATTAATAAAAATTAAAAAAATTTAAAAAAAAAAAACATTAAACAAAACTAGGAAAAAACATAATATTAAAACATTTAAAATAACTAAAAACAATAACTCAAAATTAAAAAAAAATTAAAATCCTGTTTTCAAAAATTAAAAAAAATAAAATTAAAGAACATTAAAGTATAAAGAAATATGTTATATATATATATATAAATATATAATAATATATATATATATAAAATAAGCCTTACATTTTTTATTTAAAAACAGAAAAAATTTAAAATCTTAAAAATTTTAATTTTTTAAAACCATTTTTTATTTAATAAAAAAATAATTAAAAAAATTAACCAATTAAAAAAATTAATTAATATATATATATATATATATATAATATTATAATATAATAATATACCTCGTCGTCGGTGGTGGCGCGACCCTGGGCAAAGAGACTGCATACAGGCTATCCACCCAGGGCAGTGCCACCACGGGCGGCCGGGTGGGTAGAGGGGTGATTCTTGCATGTAGGACCTCCGTCTAAGACCACGCCACCACAGGCGGCCAGACGGGCGGACGGGCTATTCTGGGAATCGCCCCTCCGCCGACCTTGCTGCCCATGGTGGCGC
>APFE030489732.1:22842-64041 GCA_000404065.3 Pinus taeda
TTTTCATTATTTTTTGAAATTTTAATGTTTTTGAGGGTCATGATAAAATATTTTACATTATTATTTCGAAATGTTGAAATTTTACCCTTGAAATAAAAAAGGTGTTATCCTAGTGTCAACACTTTTCGTTTTGAGGGTGTTTTTTGCACAAAATTTACCATTGAAAAAAAAAAGTGTTATTCGAACATCGATACTTCGTTTTGAGGGTGGTTTTTGGACAATTTTTGCACAAAAAATTGGTTTTCGCCGCCATTTTTAAAACATGTTGAAAATTTAGCCTAGAAAAAAAAGGTGTTATTCCAGCATCAACACTTTTCATTTTTAGCACTATCTTTGATGTTTTTACGGGGTTTTTTTGACCAAAGTTCCCATTTTAAGTCTATAGTTCCCGATTCAAAGTTTACATTGTTATGTTGAACTCAAAAGTGATTCATCGAACTTTTGCTTTAGCCTCATGCACATCAACGTCTAATTTTCTGATTTTGGCTTCCGATTGTGCATCCTCTGGGATGTGAAGTTTAGGCATTGTCTTACATGCCTTCGCTACCGTTGATTCCAGACATGAACTATGTACCTGTAGTGCTTCCTTTTCATTTAGAACCCGTTTATTTTCAATGAAAAGTTGTTAATTGTTGACTTTAAACTCACTAACGGCAGTGAGTGCTCTTTGTTCTATGATCCTAAGCTCTTCCACGACCCCCTGATGTAATGCATGTAAAGACTCAAGTGACATCACGGCAAGGTTTAGTCCCATGTTTCCAACTTTGTGAAGCATTGCATGATGTTCATCCATTTCTACACAGACTGACCCCTTAGGCAAAGGGAAGACTCTAACGTCTTGCGGCCAGGCCAACTCTATGACTGTACTCTTTCCTCATGTCAGACTGGCTTATGCGTTGATCGCCTTCCCAACATCTTCCTGGATTCTGGTTGCTTGGAGCTGCAACTCACGTAGTTCCTTTTGGATGCCCCCAAGCATCTGCATGTATTGCTTCTCGAACTATTGCAGCACTTTCGTTGTGGTGTCCCAAATTTTATTGTCGATCTCATTGAGATCACCCTCTGTTAAGACCATGGGATCAACCCGTGTTCTATCATATTTATGCTTCTTTTGCATTCCACCCTACTACTTTGTGCCACGTCTTTTCCAAATGAAGGGGGTGCTCTGCCCCTCATCACCTCCACCGTCATGGCTTGAAATCTCTTCTTTCTCTATCTTTGGTGAAGGTGACTTATCACCTTTCTGTGACTCGCACTACTCCTGCTCTGCCTGCTCCTTAGTAGCGCATTCTTACTCTATGTTAGCCTTTTCTACAGCTTCCTTTTTTCTTTGTTCTGTTAGGGTACACATAGCTTTCTTAGTTGCCTCCTTTCTTTTCTGTGTAGCAAAACTTTCTGTGCCTGTGTTTGTTCCAACATCTACTTTTGATGGGGTGCACCACTCTGTAGGCCATAATCTTATAACCTCATGCGCATCTGTTTCTAATATGAAATAGGGTAACTGACACCATTTCTACTTTGGATCCTTCTGTGCTTGGATATAGACTCTGTGGAAGTTAGCCTTGAATGTTGCGTAGGCTGACAACTACATGAACAAGGTTGGGGACAACCTTAGAATCTGGTTGACGGCCATATGGAGATCCATTTCCACAAAATTCCAAAATATCTTTGTTTCTGTAATCCGTGTGGCATCCTTTGTAGACCATAAGGAGGCAAATTGTGCTACCTTCGGAAATCCTTCCTCGAGTGGAGGAAATTGGCTATCGTCTGACAATCTCCATGCAATGAGCATAATTGACAGCAACAACCAAGCGTAGTGGGACAACTTGCTTTCTTCCTGGAATTCTCGTCAATTCGCTAGGAAATCCTGACAAAGGTACCTTGCCCACTTAAATTGTACGCCTTTCGTGCACTGTACAGTAAGGGAAACTACTGGTGCCAAATATTCATCCGCATGGCATTTTCTCATAACCTTCCCTGTTAAAATATGGGCAGTGAATTGAACTGTCTGGTCTGTTATAGAAAGAATTGAATACCCTCGTGTTATAGACATATTTGGGCACTGAAACCCCAATCACATATGTCCATAAACTAAGGGCTTCTAAACCCCTAAAAGTGTTGTTTCATACCCTAAAGGATCAAGTTCAACTGATTACATCATTTCCCAAAAGTTCTCCCTGGAAAACTGCTCAGAACTGGCCAAAACTGGACCATACAGACTGCTCCATGCTGAGGGTGTGATGCATCTCACCTGTTACACACAAGGGGTGTGATGCATACTGAAAAGCCCTTCTGTAGGGTGCGATGAGTGAGAGCAGACAAATGGTAGAGGCAGTTTGCTAGGTGGAAACTTAGAGAATCTTCTAGAAGCTACTCATATGACACTTGCCCAGGGATGAGTAAGAGATCATGAAATCTCCAAGTGTAACCAAGAACTATCAGTGAAATGACACTAATCAAAATCCCAGAAGTTGACTCACCCCCCTGCAAATATCTATATATGGATCCCTCATCCTAGAGATCCAGAGGCTGAAATTTTGTATTTTGTAAGGAAGTGTTGTTGGTTTCTCTGTGAAGCATTGTATTGTTGGGTGATCTAGCTTTTCATGAGGTGAAAAGGGCTTTCATGCTGGGAGGATGGCAGTGGATCAAACAGCTGGGTTGTAAACCTCTCTTCTACTACTTCTATCAATAAAGCTATTTGAGTTTTCCTCCATATACTTGTATATTTCTGAATCTTGTATTTGTGTATGCATTTGTACGGTTAATGTACATCTAATTCTACATTGTTTATGGTTATAGATCTCTATGCTTTGATGGTATTTTTTTGCTTTGAATTTACAGGTGTTCTTTGAAGTGGGACAAGTAAGAAAGGATTGGAAAAAGCTCATTCAAAGGAGAGAGGAAACAAGCAAGGATCCAAGCGAAAGACTAAGGTTGGTGCTCTGTGCTTCTCTCTCATCTATCTCTTATAAATGAAAACAAAAGTTACTTTGAATTGTTTGTTTATAAGATAGCTACCCATCTTAGTGGGACTAGCAGATCTGAGTAGACACTAGTTTTCCCGGAAACAAAATGGTGACTCCGCTGGGGAACGAATAGTTTGTTTGTTTGTTACTGTTGTTTTCTTTATAAACTACAGACGGAGCCTGAAGTTAAGGAAGCTAGCCTTCGAACTGCTTTTGCTATGCAACTGCAAAGTAGATCAACGTTGCTTCAGTCAATCTCTGGTTGGTTTATGAACTGAACATCTGACTTGCAAACATCCTAAGTGCCCTGGTGGTAGCTCAATAACCTCATTAGATAAGCCCCTATACTTTTTGTTTATTGTCTATCATAAGCTCAGCCTAAATCTTCAAACTTAGCTGCAAACTGTGGGTGAAAACCAAGCTCAGTCTCATCCCTGGACCATCGCACTGTCTCTCATTGTCATTCTAGATGCATCACACCTCCCATGTGCTGCAAGTGAGATGCATCCTTTCGCTTAAGGACATGTGCCATGATTGAATGAGACTATTTCTATCTCCATATTTTTGTTTTTTTCTTCATTGTTTTCATCTTTATTCAGTAGTTTTACAGTCTATGATCAATATATCACTGTTGAAGCCTTCTTCCTTTACATTATTCAGCCTCCATTGATAAGGAATTGTGAATGTTTTTTATGTATTTTTCATCATTTACAGTCCTCCTTTGCAAAAAGTAGCTTAATCGAACTGTCGTCCTTTGATTCGAAAGTGTCACAACTATCGTTTTCAGTCAAGAAAAAGAGTGTCATAAATTCTTCCTCTTTTAGATAGTCGATTATACTTTTGCCATTGTATTTGATTTGAATTGTCAATTCTTTGAAGTGTCGAAAGAAATTTTCCATTCGAAATTGAAAGTGTCATCTTAGTCTTCCTTTCGTTTTTGAAAAGAAATTGCTAAAGTGGCGCTTTGAAGAGAAATAGTTCAGATCTGTACTTAGTTTTCTTTTTGTCATTCTCACATTAAGGAAACAGAAAAACAAATACATGCATGTGCATTTGCATTTAGACTGCATGTGGAAATTGATTTAGGAAAAGTGCATTTAGTGTGTGCTCTCTGCTTTATGTTGAAAGAATTTTACTCTTCTTTCCTTAGTAGCTAGGATTTTCATTGCTAAAAGAAAACAAATGATTGTTTATCATTTAGATTTCATATTTAGGAATTGTACATCTACATCACACGGTAAACCTTGAAAGGAAAACTTCTTAAGAATGATCAACTGTGAAATAAACCTTAATGAACATAAAAATGCTTTGGAACCTAATGCACAACATCTAAAAGTCTAAGCTAGAGACGTATTTCGGCATCGTAAAGCTTGGTAACTATCGTTTTCATCATAGGTTGGGTGATTCCTCCTCTTTGATATGACAAGTGCCAGTACGACCTTGTGCTCCCACGTACCATCGAGTATATATTGGGAGACCACAATAAGCTGATATCCTTTATCCTTAAGAAGCCATGTCTGCTGCCCTATCGATCGCAATGCACTGAACACAGCATTTGGGAATATTGACTGTCATACGTAAAGTCCTCCATAATTTCTCTATAATTTACCACCGTGTATATTGTAGTTTTCTGATTGGTTTGGTAATCCCTCTGTCTAGATTTCCAGAGTAGTCACTTTCATTCCTTTTTAGACTCCTTAAAAGAAAAGGTCTATCTGAGAACTTGTCATTTTAGGCTCATTAAAAATCGCAGGTGACTAGAGTCATCTTTAGCTTTTTCTCGACTCTTAAAAATTGAAAAAGCAAGTTGCGTCAAAGCGTCATAAAATTTATTTTATTCGGAATAACATCACTGTTCCCTCATTGGTCTTAGGTTGAGAAAATGGAGTCCACCAATCAAGGATTTCCCCTTGGGGGGAATCCTAGTCCTTTCTCTTCTTGGGGAGATATTTGCACTCCATACATAGCTACATTGTCCCTTCTAGGACTCACAATTGGCCTGCCAGTATGGCTATTCTCGACCTATGTCGTTCAAAACACCGTAATTCCTCAGTAATCAAACCAGAAATTAGATGATACTAAAGTTTCTCCCCACCTTCCACTTCGTTTGTTTCTCCCTCTCCTTCTTCCTCTTCACTTGGTGAAACTAGTAACACTAAAAACCAAGTAACTGAGAAGAAGAAGAAAGGGAAGGAGAAGAAGAAGAAGAAGAAGCCAACAGCGAAAGGGGGCAACCATGCATCTTTTGGTGAAAATCCACACACTTCACCATCCAAACCCAAATCTCCACGTGTCATTTGCAAAGGATACCACTATCATCGAGAATGTCCTTGCATCCCACGGATCTTGAGAGACTGGTCTCCCTAATTGCACAATCTGGTATCTTCAACCTCTGTCGATCATGTTGAGAGTACACTATCAACTAGTGAAAATGAAGTCAATGGAAAAAAAGGAAGATCTAAATTTCCTTGTAGGATGTGTGAAGGTGATCATGCCCTCCACCGTTGTCCTTTCAAATCTAAAAGAGTCTTGGATAACCATCCTACTTCATCACATCGACTTCCACCTTGATACAAAATACTCTTGCCAAGTCCATCGCTAGTTGAAAATCCATCTTACATACCTCTATTGTCAATCAAAGAACCTATCATTGAAGATAAACCCTTTGAGTCCACACCAAACCAAAGTCAACAGGTCAAGATGGCAGTTGACCCAGTCTTATCTTCAGAAGGTCCACCTTCAAATGATACAGTCTCCAAAGAGAATGAGAACGACACCGTTCAAATTCTTTTTGTTAACACAGAGTCTGATGAACATGGGGGCAATATACCCATTCCTCTACCACATGAGGGAAGTTCCTCAGTTCAAGAGATTCATCTGGCCGTTTATTCGGTCCCTCCTCCGAGCAATCTAGTCGTTTCCTTTGATTGGAATCTACTAGCGAGACCCAACCTACCATGTAATGTGCCATTCTGAATCATAGTACAAGCTTATAGAATGATCATGGCTAGCACTATCATAGATGAAGGGGCCTTCGTGAGTATCCTTTCCTCAATTGCTTAGAAAGCACTTGGTTTGCCATTGCTTCTACCTGAGATTCGAAATTTGTCAGGCTTCAATAAAGGAACCAGTCAACCATTAGGGAACCTTCCAAATTTGCCTATAAATTTGAGAAGGAAAACTGTTCACTTGAATGTGATGGTAGTCCAAGGGCCACTAATTACAATCTACTCCTTGGGCGTGACTACATATACAACATTGGAGCTATTGTTTCCTTACTCTTCTGGGTGATGTGTTTCCCGTATGAAGGTAGAACAGTCCAACTCATTGACCAACTTTCATTCTCCAGTTCAAACATGGCTACTAGTCAAATGCCATCCCTAAATGGTCTCTTTGCATAAGGAATGTCTCATCAACCTCCAGTCTGTCCACTTGATGACTGCAAGTAATTCGGTGAATGTGATGAACCCAAGGGGCATGCACCCTGGTCTGCTTTGGCAGGAAAACTCTTGGTAAAAGATAGGTTTCCTCGTAGGATATATGACCAATCTGACACACCTGTCCGCTTAGGATATAGGATCAGTCTGGAATAGGATTCCCTTGTTGAAGGTTGTGTGATTGGAAGTGGATCCACACCTTTCACCTTTGTATGTTTCGATGGACAGAGCCAAGGAAGTGTTTTGTCTGCAATGTGGATGAAACAACCTTGCTTTAATGCAAGAACTTCCATATGGTAACTTGGAAACTCTACCTTTCTTTATACCTGGGGGCATGCAAACCTTTTTTACGCAAGTGAAAAGCGACCAGCGTAACTCTAACCTCGTAGTTTTTACTAACTTCAACTGCTTAAGTTAGGTGATTGGTCTAATCCACCATTCATCTTTGCAAGGGCTGATGAAACTGGCAAAGTAAAGGAAAGGTTTTGTATGAAACTATCCTACCTAACCTCAGTAGCTCATTAACCTTTAGGACAGTAGTTGGTCATTCCCAACTTTCATACAAAAGGCTCCGGAGCAAAGTTTCGCATGGGGAGAGCTCCCTAAAAAAATGAACCTACTAATGAGAGACATCCTTAAAGACGACTGGAACGAGAAATGTTTCCACAAAGTTCAAGCTTGTTAAAAAATAAACCTAGCACTGAGAATAGTTTCCAAAGATTCAAGCTCATTAAAAAATGAATCCACCCTTTCGGTAAATAACCTTTGTGATCACAATGCTATCAGCTTTTGAGCCTTGGTCATGTTCTTACTGTCACCTCCACTCTTTTAGATGATCATACGCTTCCACTTGATTGTTTAGCCTTTTGAGGAACGATTGTGACGAGTGATTCTGTTAGCCACCTTCTTCACACTGCCATGCTTGAAAAGTTCCAAACTTACCTGGAACTAGTTGCTACCCGAAAACATCATTCGTTCCTAAAAAACGAGTCTCTTTTAAGCTCCTTTTAGACTTGTAAAATATGAAAAGATTTCCGAGCAATTGGCCTCTCTAGCTCGTTAAAGTGATTCTAAGTGCCATCCCTCCTCTATATTTTAATCTTTTTGGACCTGGGGGATCATTACACAAAAAGATCGAGCACTTGTCCTTTTAAGCTTGCTAAAGTGATCAGAAAAGTCATCCCTTTCATATTATTTTATACCTTTTCAGACTTAAGGGATTATACTATGAAAAAGGACTACTGGATTTTCCTTTCCGTCTCTTTCCAGAATCTCTAAAATTGAAAAGGACCAAGTTGTCTTTGTCATTAAACTCATTAAAGCAATAGTGACAAACTTGTCCATATGGACAAGAGCGAGTTTCACTATCACTAGGCTTGCTAAAACATAGCAACAGGTTTTCCTGAAGGGAAAATTATAGAACAAGCATATGTTATCCTCCTCAAGCTTGAAAAAAATAAAGAGGTACTTGTCAGCAGTGACTGGGGAAAAAGGGAAGAAAACTTGAAGAACTTCATTGGTAGCAGGTCGCTCTTGAACATGACACTTACACTCCATCACCATGATTAAGTTGGGTTCGGTTATTCCATTCACCGGTCATATCACTATTGGTCCTCTGTACAATCCATTTTTTGGGTTAACACTACCAATCCATTTCAGTGTTGTCGATATGTTCAAGAGAAGTCACTCATAGAATTCACCAACCCAGCTAACGCCTCATCAACTAAAATACCTTCATGCTCCATTTTTCATGACCGCCACCCTGAACCTTGTATCATTAGATCGTTTTCACCTCCACAAAATCATTTGCTTCATTTTGTGTCGTATATGTGGGATTCATTAAGGCCCTCTATGACAGGTCACTTCTTGTTGACACAAGCTCATTATCCAAGAAGTTGACTTAGGAAAAACCCTTTCAATACTTTGAAGCTTGCATGCCTCAATGGCAAGTTTCTCACTTCTGGTGACAGGATTACATCAATGGCCTTTGACTGAAAGATTTTGCGTGGTGTTCGACATCAACTCATGTATTCACACCACGTGAATTGTACTATAGTACCTTGAGGATCATTATCATTATCGGTGATTCCTCTCATGCCTATTAATAGCTTACATCATTGGCTAGTAATCAGGCGATGTCTTTCCATGTTCGACATCAGAACATCTTTTCACATGGATCTACTTGTACTTGGGTGAAGATTGAACAAGTTTGAAGACCCCGGATCTAGTTTCATCCATCTGGGCTGTGATATATTCAAGAAAATAAAGACATCAAATGTACTCCATAACTACACAAATAATCATCCAAGCTAAGGGATGATGGCTCTACCAGAATCATCAGTTTTCCACATAGACGGTTGTCTGTCCTATGTACATGAAAGTGAATTTATAAAGTTGAGCATGGGAATGCTCGCCTCAGCTAGATCATGAAAATATTATGAAGATAATGTATTGTATTTTATCTTATTACAGGTCACCTTCTAGTTCGAAAAACCTTAGATCCTCATGATAAAGCATTCCACCCGACATTAGAAGATTGATGACCTTATGCTTTAGGGGGCAACTGTTATAGACATATTTGGGCACTACAACCCCAATCACATATGTCCATAAACCAAGGGATTTTAAACCCCTAAAAGTGTTGTTTCATACCCTAAAGGATCAAGGTCAATTGATTACATCATTTCCCACAAGCTCCCTGGAAAATTGCTTAGAACTGGTCAAAACTGGACCATACAGACTGCTCCATGCTGAGGGTGTGATGCATACTGAAAAGCCCTTCTGTAGGGTGCAATGAGCGAGAGCAGACAAATGGCAGAGGCAGTTTTCTAGGTGGAAATTCAAAGAAACTTCTAGAAACTACTCATATGACACTATCCTCTCTAAATTCACCCAGGGATGAGTAAGAGATCATGAAATCTCCAAGTGGAACCAAGAATTATCAGTGAAATGACACTAATCAAAATTCCAGAAGCTGACTCACCCCCCTATAAATATCTATATATGGATCCCTCATCCTAGAGATCCAGAGGCTATAAATTTTTATTTTGTAACGAAGTGTTCTTTGTTTCTTTGTGAAGCATTGTATTGATGGGTGATTTGGCTTTTCATGAGGTGAAGAGGGATTTCATGCTTGGAGGATGGTACTAGATCAAACAACTAAGTTGTGATCCTCTCTTCTACTACTTCTATCAATAAAGCTATTTGATTTTTCCTCCATATACTTGTATATTTCTGAATCTTGTATTTGTGTATGCATTTGTATGGTTAATGTACATCTGATTCTACATTGTTTATGGTTATAGATCTCTATGCTTTGATGGTATTTTGCTGCTTTGACTCTACAAGTGTTCTTTGAAGGGGGACAAGTGAGAAAGGAGTGGCGAAATCTCTATCAAAGGAGAGAGTAAACAAGCAAGGAGCCAAGTGAAAGACTAAGGTTGGTGCTCTCTGCTTCTCTCTCATTTATCTCTCATAAAGGAAAACACAAGTTACTTTGAATTGTTTGTTTCTAAGATAGCTACCCATCTTAGTGGGACTAGTAGATCTGAGTAGACACTAGTTTTCCCGGAAACACCTCGCGACTTCTTGAGGAGGTCGTAATCCTTCTTCATCTTGTCTGCAAGATCTCTCTCCCCAGTCTTCCCTCCAAACTCCTTGGTAATGTTGGTGCCTTTGTAAGGAAGCTGCGTGATTCTGTGAATCAACATGTCTGTGATGGGGATAGGTTGTCCTAGACATAAGCACCCATCATGCACCAGCATAAGGAGCTAGCACACACATATCATATTAATGGGGGTGCGATGAAAATGTGGCAGCAACAACAAATTGAGCAACCCTGATTGCTCGACACTACAGACCTAGTCCATCGTCTCCAACGTTGTAACACATGTTTCTTTGTAATAGACCTTCCACAGATACTTATCTATCACTGAATGTGGAAATTTAGTGTGGTCTGCAAGGTCCCAATCCTCCCTTTTTAACAATGGGATTCATGCGAGCCGAGGACATTCAAGAGGGACCTGCTCAGGTAGCAGGGGTGTGAACATTGTAAACTTCTTGGTATCAGGGTCCTTTGTGACCTTTGATTTTCCCTTCCATGGAGGGATATACTTAGGTAGCCTCGTCATGGATTACACTCCTTCGACGTCAATATCCTCCATTCTTAGGGATTCTTCCACCTCCAGGTCCACTATTGTCTCTAGTTGCTTATCATTCTTCTACTTTTCTTGTGTTTCGGTATGCTTCCTTGGTGATGCGTGCACTGAAACTGGGTTCTTCTGTTTTTCTTTCACTGCTAATGGCTTTTCTTTCATTGCAGTCTATTTATCTTTCATCCTAGTCTGTTTCGACCTAAGCGACCTTGGCGCCATGGGCACCGCAGCTATGGCCTCGACACTCAAGACTTCTGGTCCTGCTGCTTCGGACATATCTACTTCTAAAATTAGGGCTTCATCTGGGTTAATGGCAGCCATTATGTTCATAAATAATTCACCGGCTATGAGAGAAATGTTTTTTCGTGACAGGAATTCTTCCTAGAATGCTCGGCTCATAGGTGATAGACAATGAAATTCAGCAACAAAACTTAGAGCGCAAAGTGTTCTGTGTTGGACCAGCACATGTAATTTATAGGGGATTTGGAATTCAAATCTAACCATTACCCCCAAATTCTTATAATAAATTATGTTTTGGCAATAGATATTCAAAGATTTTTCCCTTAATTGCACCACACCGCTCTACTTAACTGCTTTCAGACCATCAAGTCATGAACAGTAATTCCAACAATCATTTCCCTATTGTGTTGTGTGGTTCCTTCCTCCATGGCACAACATCTTGAGTGTGGCTTCATTGGTTGCATCTTCATCATTCTCTACACAACCTACTCATTGTGTTGTCCTCCAAGCTAGGCATTTTAGTTTTTAGTCCTGCGCTCCATAGCAACCGCCTGGAGCACTAAGAATATCCTACAACCATACAGTCATTGCATAGGATCCCCTGTATACAACTTCAATATGCTCCCATTCACTCTTCCCAAGAAGGGTTCCCCATTTAGCTTCGAGATCTGAAATGTGCTTCCATCTACAATTTCCTTGACAATATATGGCCCTAACCAATGCATCTGGAATTTATCAGAAAATTTAGTGAATTTACTATCATATAATAGGGAAAGTTCATTTACCTTGAATGTACGAAGCTTGATGTGGTGATCATGCCATGCTTTTTCACGTTCCTTCTATACTTGTTGATGGAATCCTGCCAAAAATCGATCTTCTTTGAGCTCCATTAGCTGTGCGAGCCATTCCTCCAAGACCTCATTATCCACCATATCCATTAAAGTTGCAATGCGTAGAATAAGCACAATGTACTCCATTGGCATTATGGATTTGCCCCCATATACTAATCTGAATGGTTTTTTCCCTATCATATTCTTGCAAGTAGTCCTATAAGCCCAAAGTACTGTAGGTAAACATACATCCAAGTCATTCCGCTACGCATTAGAGATCTTCATTAGCACGTTCTCCAAAAAATTTTTAAATGCTTCAACAGTTTTGTTTGCTTGCAGGTGATATAGCGTACTCTTCTGATGGTAGACTTGAAACTCCTCAGTCAATGTGTTTATCATTTCATCGATGCTTGCAAACCCATCCTCAAAACTGAACGTCAATAAGAACCCATCCTTCAATACATCGCATTATGAGGTGTCATGATAGAGTTCCATTTCAAGATACCAGTTCATGGGGATGGTATCCAAGGTATGAAAAAATATGTGTACCCACTATGGCTGCGGTTTTTTCCCCATGCTTTAGTCCAATTTGCTAGGTGATCGCATGGATCATCTCTTCCATTATACTTCTTATCCATTTTGGTGTTAACCCGCCCAAACTATAGCTTCATCATTCTTCTGTAATCTCACTATCCAATAAAACTATCCTTATGCGTACCCCACCATCGTGCAAGCGTAGCGCCCAGTGCCAACTCTAATGTTTGGAAGTGGTGGTCATCAGGGACTTCGCACTCAAATGCATCTAAAAATAGATCTACGTCAGTTAAACCATCATAATAAGGTAATTTCCTTACCTCTGACGAAACATAGCACATCACCTTTGTCATCATATTGCATCGTAATGTGGATACTTCATATAAGTGATTCTACCAATGTTCTAATTCTTCATCTGAATCTGAGGTGCAAGAACTCTCCTGGTCCCACGCAATCTGCCCATCTACCGCTGGATTGATCCAGTCCTAATCTCATGTTGTTATATTGTATATTTGATCTAGTTCATCATCACTTTCTTCATAATCGTGGACTGGTTCAGTATAGCGCACCCCTTTTGCAGGGTCTAAAGGCACTATAGCCCTTAGTGACTTTCTTTCAAATGACATTGTTCTCTTCTTCAGATTAATGACTCCATTCATATCAATATCCCAGTCAATTCCCAAGAGCGCGAGGTAGGGATTATTGTCATTGACAATTTCTATAACTTCAAAGTTAGCTACCGCACTCACACCTTCAATATCAATTGTTACTCCATATAGCCATCCCATGGGGATGATTTTCTACTGGTTTGTCATCCTGAGCTGAATTGGATACCACTGTAGTCCAGGTCACCTCATCCTTTCCCATGTATGTTTCAGTAATACATTCGCATCGGATCCTAGGTCCAGAATGACCTGATCCATTTCATAATCTCATATATGCACGGTTAGCCTCATTTCTTGCCCTGTTTGTGCCTTATGCTTACCAATATTTCTAACCACGCAGTGTCCATCAAGGACTTTCTCTTTGTTTGCGCATTTATTTATTAATTCCTGCAAACCTTCCACAACTTTTCTATCTCACAGAGGCTTCATGCAAGTTTCAAAAAATGTAGTTAGTACAGGAGGATCAACCTTTGCAAGCACGCTAATTTCTTGCACCTTGTCTTGGTTTCTTGAGGTGGAGGCCTCAGCGCAACTCTTCTTAGCTTCCATAAATGTTTCCTTAACGTGATCCAAATCAAAGCTGGCTTCTTTGTCGAGTGCTTTGTCGACCCATCCTTCTTATTTAGGTTGTTTACCTTTATCAGTGGTAGTCATCATTCCACTTCTTAGCACAATATTAACGCTTTGATATTCTTCATGGGGCTCAGCCCTCATCATTTGTAAGTTTTGCATAGGCTTCTGAGGCTGTGTTTTCTTCTCTTGTATTTTAGCTATCAGCACCAAGAATTCTTCTATAGTATGGTCAAACTGTCTACAGTATTGACATGATGGGTGTGTAGGATTATGGCACTCTGGCACATAATGCCCCAGCTGTTTGTAGTTGTAGCAGATAATCAGACCACGATCTCTACTAGGTCCTCCTCCTCAGCCCCATCGTCAACCCTGATAACCTCCATGTGCTCCTCTGACGCCTTGATCTAGAGGTCGATCCTTTGCTTGCATTCGATATGTAGGTGTTCTTTCCATCATCAACTCATATCTTCAACAGTGGTGCTCATTGTGGCCCATAGATTTGGAGAAATTACAAAACAACTGCTGGGGTGTCTGAACGAACTTCTAAAGTAAATGGAAATTGTCCATTGCATGTTACCTAGTAACTTGACAAATAGGGCACCACAATGTAGCCCCCATGCTCGACCCTACTGGGGCTTTTGGCTTTAGGGGAATTTCCCCCCTTCCTATAATATAATTCATGTACATGGGATAATGATCTTATCATGCCCATGGCCCTTGCACTTAAAACACTAGACTTATACACTTACTTATGGTTTAGTTTCCTTGTCTTTCTTCAAACTCTGTAATTCTAGGTGCAAGCTTGCTAATTGTGAGTGGATCTACTATACTCCTAGGTTCGTATCATGAATAGGTTATGCCTTCAGCCTCATTGCGATCTCCAAGGCCTTTGCCTTTGTTTCTATCTTCTATTTTGATAAAGCAATTTTCAAGTGGGGAAAAAGTGATGCTATAAACCATTCGCAACGCTGGCTATCTGTGATCTGCATGTTAGTCTCTCTGATCTGAAATTTCAACCTCTAATCAAATTCTCAAGCCATCTCATCGACTCTCATGATGATCTCTTTAAATCTAACTACTGACTGGAAGTTAGATTTAGGTTTACTAAACTCTTTGTTGAAAGTCATCTTAGTCTCTTCTAGCAATGCAAGAGGATTATCAAAGCAATACTTAATGTACCAGGTTAGCGTATAATCCTGCAGAGTGGTAACCAACTGTGCCTTATTTATATTGTCATCAATAATCTTTTATGTGGTCCATACATCATTCACAACAAACCAAAGCTGCTCTGGCTCTTTGCTTCCTATGCCCTTGAAGACCAGCATCTTCATTGCATTCACCATATTGAAGGGTGGAGGTGGAGGTGGAGGGGTGGGTGAAGGTGTATGCGATGGAGGTGGAGGTGGAGGTGGGGTGGATGGATGATTTGTTTTGAGAATCCCGTGAGTGATTAGCTGAACAGAGCTTCGTGGGGTAGTCTGTCTTGCCCCATCGTCGTCACTTGAACGGGGTCCAATCAATGGACTATATTCTGGTCCTAATCCTTTGTGATTTCTAAAGTATTTTCCACTTCGCGTATCTCCAAACATCAAGGTAATTGCATCACCTGTTTTTCACATAACAAAATTTTAATCCAAGTATTCAGTTATCTTAAATACTTACGTCATGGTCCCTTGAATAATCTTCACTCCTCTTTGCTATAACTGACTAAGGTATCAACTACAAATTTTGTGAAAAACCCTCCTAGAATTCGATCGAGCCAATGATCGATAGCCCATGCAATCTTGTTTTCATAGGCTTCTAGTTTTCGCACTAATTCCAAAGTCCACACTATAGGACTATCAAGCTTCCACCTTCCTTTATTGTCTGTCAATTTGGCTAACCACTCGTATAGTTCAATGGGGAAGGTGCAGATGAAGATCTCATGTATTTCTATATACAGGTACCTATTCAACCACTCTTCCTTTGATAGGTGAAAATTCCTATTTTATTGCAAAGAAAACTCATGAATCTTTTGATCCAACCACTTTTCAATTTCTTTCTTGGTCGGATTCCAATGTTACGACATCACACATCTCTTTGAGGTAGATCCCGATGCCGACAACGAAACCATTTGTTGGCTTAGGGGGTCTTGATCTAGGTTTGAGTTAGTTGTGACAACTAAAAAAACGCTACACTCTGGCCCTCTCGGTAACAACCTATGTAGCACAGATTGTAGTCTCACCTGAAGCAGTATGGGGGGATGTAAGAACCAAGTTTCTGCATAAGAGACTAGTGTGATGTCTTCCAGCACCTTGGATCTACCTTCATGCAGATTGGTAAACTCTTAGGGCATGCTACTACAACACTATTAAAACAACCTTTAGACCTTCATGAAGTTCTACAATCAACCTTTGTAGACTTTTAACAGTTGATTTACCTACTTACGCGCATCAGAAAGCAATCTAAATTGGTGTTCACATGGATCTACTTAATTCATTATTAAACATAGGAGGAATCACCATAATCTTCATAAAAATATTTAAACATTCATTGCATACATTATTAAGACTTATTCAAGAGAATCACATAACGTTTAATCAATATTTCATAAATCAAGTCGTTCATCAATGGCACATAACATAAATAGACATGAACAAAATACACAATAACGCTCAGAAACTTGTCTTTATTGATCTCAATTCACATATTATAGACTCAAAAATTCCTTGTGCACACAACTACAAGGGTCCGTGCACTCAGTTTCAGACTCTACCTAGGCATCCATGCACTCAGTTGTGAAGCCTTTCTTTCCCTATCTAAATGCAAGAAGCAGAGCCTTCCTACTGTTGTGTTGTACAACAACCCCCCATTTCATAAAATTTTTCTTTTTAACTATAATATTAAATGGGTCCCTTTTAAACATGGATGTGTGAATAAAATTGGTATCAACTCATGCTTCATCAAAAGGTCCAAAGGAAACGATATATTATAAACCTTTTGAAAAAATATGAATCGGTCTTATGAAATAAATATATAATTATTTATTATTGCGATAAAGCGATCGCAATATCGCATATCACAACAACAAGGAAAGCATAACGCAAAGACCCATTGGTTTACCTCGATCCGAAAAGTGAATAACTATCGGTTATCAGGAAAGGCAAGCAAGTATAACAAAAATCCCTCCCACGATTTCTCTAATGCGATATCGCTATCGCCATCGCGGATCAGGGATTTTGCATTGACACAAATATTACTAGCTAAGCATTTCTCTGATTGCGATCTGATAAAGCAAGGCGCGAGTTTCAAAATAGATTGAAAAGGCTTGCATGCATTATTTTAAAATTATTATTAAAAGCCTTCCCATTCCTGATAGCGATTTACTTGTGATTATCCACCAAAAAACTCAAACCACGCTTGAATGAATCATTCGGCGTATAAACAATATGATGGGTATTTAAAATGATTGACAAGTTAAAGTGGCCAATTAATGAAGCAGTTATGCTGAGATCTCCCTTGAGATTGTATCTGCGGCAGTATTATTTTAATATTTCATTATTCGTTAATTGATATAGCTCTTTCATATTGGCTCACACCACCTATTCTCTGTATTACGTTCATTTTATTCCTTACACAGAGCTCCACTGAAACAACAAGTTCAAGCCAAATGGGAAAGAAATCCAAGAGATTTGCGGCAGCATCAGCTCCCGCTGTAACATGGCAATCTACCACTGATCCAAGACCAAGCAAGAAGGGATTGATTTCAGACACTACGTGTCTTGGCCTCAGAAACACAAGCTGGCAAAGCATATATAATCTAATTGAAATAGAAGAACTTGAAACGGTATCAGTGCAAGCTACTGCAGATTCAACTAGAAAATCAAAGGCTTCCCTGAAGGACTTAGCTGACTCATATCTACACCTAATAGCAACTCGCAAAAAAATTCTTCTGTATATAGATGTAGTGCGATGGGCAGTAGAGGAAATCCTTGTTATGAATAGAACATTCTACACAATCGATGGAAGAGTCTTCGGCTCATTCCAACCTGATGATTTAAGGAAAATGTATCACTTGCCTGAACCACAAAAGAAATACAATAAAGCATTTCTTGAGAAGTTCACAAGTGAGAATGAAACTTAATCAACCCCAATTCGAGAATGGAGACAGAACCCCACAAGGCACAAACATGAATCTTCAGGTAAGTACTCTATAGATTCATTATGTTCTCCTTACTGTTACGCCGGGTCAATGATGTGTAGGATTTGGGGATTACATGATTCTACAAAATTCACTATTGAAATGGTTCCTTTAATGGAAGCAGCAGTTAACAGTGAGATAATGGATTGGGGAAATATATTGTCAGATAAAATAGCCACTGCAATTCTTGAGTTTAGAAATAAAACTTGTGTGACCAATAGGTCTATTCCTCCGTTTTACTTTAGTGCTTATATTTTAGATAATCTTTGTTTCAACTCTGAATTTCCTGTACTGGGGTGGAGATGGACTCCACAAGACCCTATGCCAATTCACATTTATCACCAAAAGCTATGGAAAGCACACTATAAGGACCACCTGTATCAAATTTGTAATGGTTTTATGTTTCCTATTTACCATGCCATTTTTGACAAGCCTACCCCGAAGATTTCTTCACAAGCAGAGATTGACCTGACCGCTCTAGGAAATTGGTTTGGGGAGGATAAGTTCACATACATAAGGGTTTTTGGTAGCCTTGAAAGGCCTTATGTCCTTCCTCTATACATACCCGACAAGCTGTTGGCCCGAGAATTAGCCTATCAAATTATGACCGCAGGAACATCCAAGACTCTTAGGATTTCAAAAAATAAGGCTTGGGCTACTTTTCCTTTGAGATGCGGTGTTTATACTTTGCATGACTACAAGCATGCAGAGAAGGAAGCAGAGAAAATAAACATGCTAAACCTTGCAACCATTCCTAATAGGCGATTCAACCTAAGGAAAGTTGTCTACAATGTGCTTGAATAGGCCAAACTCACAAGGTTTGATCATAAGGAAGATGATTTTGATGACATATTTTCTTCGGCATAGTCATTATTCCAGGTGCAAGCACTGGCCAAAATGAGATATAACGATGAAGGGCTAGTAGAATTCAATAAGCTCAGAGAACAGAGGTTGCAAACTCTACTTCTGGACTTATTAGCTACTGCCCCGAAAACACAATCAAGAGAGCCTGAACAGCAACTCATTGACAAACCTCTTGTTGCATCAAAGATTCTCGAGAAAGACAAAGAGAAAGAGCAGGAGAAAGAGCAAGAAAAAGTACAGGAGAAAGAGCACGAGGAAGAGCAGAAGAAGGAGCAAGACAAGGGCAGTGAAGATGTCAATGTGGATACCCAGATTGATCCTAAACTACTCCAAGAATGGTAGCAATTTGACTCCATTATAGGCAATCTGGAAGGTCCAAAAGGTGCCAATACACCCAAAGTAACAGATACACAGGATACAACATCAACAAAGGTTCCAAATGAAGGAACCATCAGCCTACCCCCTAGCATGGATTTAGAAATAATTCCAAAAGATCCCTCTGATCAAATCATTTTGCAGGTGGAGGACATACCTCCATTAGATGTCTTTTACAGTCCAAAACACAGGGCTGTAGTGAAAAGACAGCAGAAAAGGAGAAAACTTATTCAACCTTCCTTGTTTCCAGAGGAAACAGAGATAGCTAATGTAGTTTGGAAAGAAGAGTTTGACCCTTCCGATGACCTAACGAAGCTTTCTCAGTATGCCGGAGCTTATTCGGCAGCCACTGTGGACAAGGCATCAGAAGTGAGTAATCTACTTAAAGAAAAATACCAAGAAATTGCTTTGTTGCAAACACATCTTTTTGAAGCACAATAGAAAGTTAAACAGTTGGAACAACAATTATCAACACAACAGCAATTAAACAATCAATTGAATAAGTAGTTGCTTGAAGAAAAACAAAGAATAGACTCAAGCGCAATACAAAAGCAGAAAGAATTATCAGAAGCATTGGCTAGGTTAAAGACAATGAATGAACTAATGGCAAAAATGAAAGATGAGAAAATAACTCAGCTATCACTTCAAGTAGAGAAGTTCAAGAGTCTTCCACAACCTGCCGATTTCAGAGCCGAAGCGCTACAAATTATCAAGGCATTGGTGACACAGTTAAGACTGTTATGTCATAACATTTCTCTCGTTGAGCCCCTTTGTGATATAACAGCATCAATAGTTGACAAATTAGTTGATGCTAGACAAGATTTGGAATAGGCCGACGAGACCCTGACAAATTTTCTTGCTTGGCAAGACACCAATGAAGGGCAGGCAGCAAATCTACCCAAAATCCTATAATCACACAAGGAGATCCTGTTCTTAGAATGGCAGTCACAGTTGATGAAAGCAGAGAGAGAGGTTTCCAAATGTAGATTATCTACAAGTAACTTAATTGAGTTAATCAATAATACTGTCTATCTATCTAATATGATTTCACAATGTACCCTAGGTAAATTGCTGTCAGCTAAGACATTGGAGAAAGCATGTAATCAAGAGTTGGAAACGAATGGAAGGTTAATCGCAGGCATCCAAAGTTTAACTTGGGATACCTATTGGTTTTTCTTAGTAAAACCATACAGTCAGAGGGCCGCCCTCAAGTGTTTAACCGATGTGATCAGTTGTATCATTCCTGAAGTACATGATGCCACATACTCAGCTCAGCTCCATTCTCGTCTCAGCCGCCCTCCAGAATTGGAACCGATGCTTGCAATTTTCCAACTCAGATCAAAGGGAGAATAGCCGAAATGATGAATCATGCCGCCGACTACCAACAAACCTGTTGTGGAGAAGATATTCAAGATTTAGTTGTACCAATTAAATATAATTTTATTTTTGTAGTTAGTTAGTTTAATTAGTATTTATAGACCCTTTTTTTATTTAGAAAGGGTCCTCAGTTTTTGTATAAAACCCAAACCTGGAAGTTGCACTATTATGCTTCCGGTATATTTTTTATAAAGACTGGGCCATTATTCCAAATTCTAACGAAGAAAGCTTTTATGGGATGTGCACTATTGCCTTGATGTGAAAGTATCTCTAAGTTGGAAAGAGGAATTCGAATGCGATTGATATCGGGAATGATTTACAGCACATGTGGTACTATTATCTATGATATAATTTCATTCTTTTATGTGAATCGTTATTTGATTACTCTTGCTATCATTGGATATATGTATGTGTTTTCAACAACACTCCTTATATTTTTCACTATTGGATGTTTAAGGGATGTTATCCTTTTAGTCATATATGTATCGGTGATATATAAAGGATAAGTGTAATAATGTTTTATTGATTACTTTGTTCAACTACTTGAACAAATTTGTTCAACTACTTGAACAAAGTAATTATTATATGAATGAATGTCTTTGTTTACCAAATAGAGTCATCTATATGCTTGTTTGTGAATAAATATTATCAAACGTTACACTTAAAAATAAAAGTTTCCCGGGATAGGATAGTTATTCATATTTTTACTTTTAGATTAAATCATTCATCCATTACCATTTTCTTAGAAAACCACTCATTTATCCATCCCCTATATATCCATCATTGGGAAACTGGTCCCATTATCTCCAGTCGGAGCCACCACACCAAACGGAAAAGGAGCTGCATTAAGGTCCAGACCGGGTGGTTTTCCCCAATGTTGTTGCAGCGATTTTCGAGGCATCAACACCTACCTTAGACTCTTCAGTTCACCCAATTATCTTTCCCTCTTCCTTCTCCTTCCCTTCATTTCCTCTTTTCCTTTTCACTAGGACTCACTATTTATAGACTTTTTCATACAATGCCATGGTCCACGGACCATGGGTGAATCTCAAAATTGACTCAAAAATTTACATAAAACAAGGGTCTAAGCCCCTTTGACTCTTATTCATCTACGTGCTCTGTATCCAAAAACCATGGAGACTTTACATCATTTACAAAATTGTACCAAATTTTGGGTTATCTTAACCCCAAACTAACCCAGGGGACCCCATCCCAACAGTGGTTGTGGCTGGAATACCCTTAAGGATCTTCTGAGATCTAAGGTAGACCGTTCAAATTAACTGCAATTGGCACAAAGAAGAATATACATATCTATAATAATGCATGATATTCAAAGAATAAAAGGAGAGATTACCTCAAATCTTGATGAAGTCTTGCTGGAGAACCAAATGTAGCAGAGCGAAAGACCCCTTTTCTAGCTCCTAGATCAACACCTGCATATAAACAAGATGAAGAGTAATTCTACAACATATAGAACCTGATAATCAAAACATTAATACATAAATATATGACAACGATATGCATCTAAGCTACTCATAATCAATGGTACTAAATCAGTGTGTAAACAATCATGACATTGCCACCATCGAGTAGACAACACAACAACATGTCTATATTATTTAATAGAAAAGAATGATTACAGCCATCTGGTGAATCAATATTCCCTTAATCCTCCAGCTCTTTTCTCTCTCTCTCTCTATTATTAAATTCTTGGTAGAAAAGAGACTATATCTCATACTATGTTTCGACACTCATTTCACAATCCTTCGACCCATTTCACAATGCCCAAGCCTCAAATATATAGATGAGAGAGGCTTATCCTTGCCAATTATCTCATGAGTTCCCTTTGGAAAAATATAGGATGTTTCCTTGATTTATTAGTCTTTCTCCTTCCATTAGACTCCATTAGGAATGGAAATATCCTTAAACAGGTCAAAGGTAGATGTTTCCTTCTTTTCGAGCTGACATTTGAGTGAAAAGTGGACTTCTAGTCAATCAACCCACTCATTAACCTTTGGAATCTCATAAAACATGGGTAACACTGTCCCTTGGGGAAAATAATGAGTTACCCTAGAGAATAACACCCTTGGCTTGTGCATAAGGAGCATGCTAACTCTTCTTGCTAGTCCCTGGGGAGCGCTACCTTGGAAAATAGGCCTGTCAACTAGGTCATGTCTTGAACTAGTCTGTCTTTCTCCTCTAAGATGAAAAGGAGTTCATTTTCCTATATAAAAGATTCCCCCTAAAGTGTGATGTTAGAGATGAAGACAAATACAATGACCTGAATACTTTATAAATTATTGGAAAAAAGAGAGAGAGGATCGGAGCTTTAAGACTACAGAAATCTGATACAAACCACATATGTTAAAATGTAAAATCATGTCCTGGGTTAGGCATTCCCATTCTCAGTAGCTCTTTGAGAGTGATTTTTCAAAAAGAGGTATGATGATTATGTCCATCGATAAGCACAATGTGGAACAATGTCATAATATGATCATCTTGACGAGATGTCTCTGAAAACAATATACACAGTTTAAGAGAGGAAACAAGGCTAAGTGATGCAAGTCTCTACCCAAGGTCTTGGTTGCCACTTTATCTGTGTAGAAATTATGACTGTAGACTAACCCGATAATGTAATATAACCAAAGCACAATACTATAATCTACTTCTACTATCAATTTGCGGAAGCTTAAAGATTGAGCTAAACAATATAACCAGAAGAAGAAGAATCAATGCACAATACACAGAAGAATACATTGGGGAAAGCCTCAGTGAAAAACCCCACTATAAATATTATCATACAAAGTGGAAATACATAAGAATTATCCAAAGCCTTATCTCTCCCAACTAGCCAGCTCTTAATACAATCCTCACAGATGTTCACAAGCAAACTTGGCTTCTCACCAAACCTTCTCCTTTGCCCTCCAAGCTCCTATTTCCTTGCACAGTTTCTCCTGGGTGACCCTCCTGTTACTAAGTGGAACACTGATCTCATACACTGCTCTAACACACTGTCAGAACTGCACAATCCTCAAGGAATGATTCCTTCTGCATGCATGAGTTTTCTTTATAGGAAAACACATGCAACTAATAGTACATTGTACTTGGCATTTAGTTCAACCGAGCCTTTCTCATAATACACATACATGAGTTACTGATGAGGGAATATTTAGTTATCTGGAGTACACCGGTTGAGTGCGTGCATGCATCCACTAACTGATAATGCATAATTAGTTCCTCAAACAGTTTGGAACTAATTTAACTAGACTTAACTCAGTAAACAAAGCTAACTAATCACAACTCAAATATAACTCAATCTTATCTCCTTAATTAAGGGATAATCTCGTTAATTTAAGGATAACTATTGCATGAATTCAGAAAGACTTCTAACTTGAATTTCTCCAACTAATTAACTCAAGATGAATTAATTAATTATTTTAAAGTAGCCGGTGAGACTAAATTTGAATTTTAATTCAAGGACAAATTAAAATTGGAATATTCTTGTTGCCACATTTCAACACTCCCTCTCAACAAGAAAGGGATTATCTTCCACCCCAATCCTGTCTCTATGGAAATCGAATTTACACTTTGACAATGCCTTTGCCAAAATTTCAACATCTTTCTCCTCTCTCGAAATATACTGTAGCAACATGATCCTGCTCGCTATACAGTCTCTGAGATGATGATATCGGATGTCAATGTGCTTGGACCTATCATGAAATACTGGATTCTCATAGAGTTTGATACAACTCTAATTATCACAATAGATCACAGTTGGATCAATCCTTTGATCAAACAAACGAACTAGGATTTTCTGCATTCAGATGGCCTCACAAGCTACCTAACTTGCAACCATGTATTTAGCCTTTGCCGAGCTGAGTGCAACTGACCTCTGTTTCCTGTTGTACCAAGAAACTGCCACTGACCCAAGGTTAAAATTCCCTCCTGATGTGCTCTTTCAATATGATGGACTCCCCACCCAATTTGCATCAATGAAGCCTGCTAGCTTCACTTCCTCTATCCATTTGTACTATAATCCATACTGAGATGTGCCTCTGAGGTATCTCAATACATGCTTTGCCACCTTCCAGAACATCTTGGTAGGTTGAACCATCCCTTGACTCAGCTGGTTCACCGCATAGCACAAATTTGGTTGTGTGTTCACTAAGTACATCACTGAACCCACAAGCTGCCTATACATAGTAGCCTCCACTACTTCTCCTAAAGTAGCATCCTCCTTCCTCCAGTTACTTGCTAGAGGAGTCTACATGGGCTTGCATTTCTCCATGTGGAATCTCCTGAGTATCTCATTGGCATACTTGCCCTAAGACACAAACAACTCCCCATCCTTTTACCACACTTCCATGCCAAGGAAGTAATGCATCAGGCCCATGTATTTAATCTTGAATTCTCTTGCAAGGTCCTCCTTGCAAGACATGATCAACTGCTCATCACCAGTCAATATGAGATCATCAACATAAAGTACAATGATCAGCAACTTACCTTTCACCATGATGTGGTACAGGTTCACATTCGCTTCACTCTTTGTGAAGCCCAACCCAGTGAAGTAGTTGTCTGTCCTGGTGTACCAAGAATTAGGTGCTTGCTTCAGCCTGTACAATGTTCTCTTGAGTCAGTACACATGTGACTCATGATCGAAGGTCTCAAAACCTTCCAGCCACTCTATGTACACCTCTTCCTCAATCTTGCCATTAAGGAATGTAGTCTTCACATCCATCTAATGGATCTTCCAACCCATCTGTGCTGATAGTGCCAACATCGATCTAATAGATGAGTACCTTGCGATAGGAGCAAAGGTCTCATCATAGTCAATCCCCTCGACCTGTGAAAAACCATGGGCAACAAATCTTGCCTTATGCTTCTCCACACTACCATCAAAAACTTTCTTTACCTTGTAAAGGCAATGGGAACTTACAACTAACTTGTTCTCTAGTCTCAGAACCATGTCCCAAACATTGTTACGAACCATGGAGTCATACTCCTCCACCATAGCATCAACCTGAATCGGCTGCTACACTGCTTCCTCAAAGGAAGATGGCTTGGTCTCAACACATTCCCCAACAAGGGCCATGTATCCAGTGTACCTCTTAGGTGACCTCCTCTGTCTGCGCTAAGAAGATGGTGCTCCCACATTCTCTCTCTCATCCTCCAACAATCTGTCAACTTCTCTTGTGCATTTCCATCCATCTCTAGAAAAATTTTCTGGAGTGGATGTCTCCACTCCAAAACCTCTACATGTGGTTTCTCAACATCAGTTTGAGGCTCCTCCTCCTTAGGAACCAAAAGCTCCTCAATAGCCTATAGTTGGAGCTCCCTCTCAAGGGAAACTCACATGGCCTTCTGCTCATCAAACTTGAGGTCTCTGTGAACCACTATCCTTTGACTGGTAGGCAAGTACACCCAATAGTTGTGATGTGTATCAGTGTACCCCACAAGTATCCTCAACTCTGTTGTCAGCTCAATCTTCTTCCATGCATCCTTTGTCACATGGAAATATACTGATGAGCCAAAATCCTGAAGCGACCCACATCTGGTCTCTTACTGTAAAAGGCTTCCTTTGGTGTCTTCATCCCAAGTATGTGAGGTGGGCTTCTATTATACAAATAGACTGTTATTTTTCATGCCTCAGCCCACAAGTGAAGTGGTAGTCCTTGGTCATGCAGCATTGCTCATGCTACCCCTACAATTGTTTTGTTCTTCCTCTCGACCACCCCATTCTGTTGTGGGCTATGAGGTGCCGTCAACTCTCATTTAATTCCTTCTGTTGCACAAAAGTCCTTAAACTCTTGAGAGACATATTCTCCACCATTGTCACTTCTCAAGGCCTTGATATTCTTCCCTGACTCTTTCTCGATCAAAGCTTTGAACTCACAAAACTTTATGAAGGTTTGGTCCTTCTTCTGCATGAAATAAATCTAGCATTTACGAGAAAAATCATTAATGAAAATCACATAATACCTTTGCTTCAATGTGGATTCTGTCGAGAATGGTCCACACAAATCAATATTTCTTCACCCTAATGTGCTTGTCATGCTAGATTTTCCTTTGAAGCTAAATTATATCTATATGGAGGAGGGCCTGCATTCTGAATTCATCTAAGCCATTCAAGTGGAACAATCTTTCTTTCTGTGCATGACTCAGATCCAAATATAGTTGGGCTACCATCCTAAATGTATTATATTCAAATTCAATGGATAGCAAATCCTTGTTCCCATAGACCAGCTCATAGGGCGTAAATCCAGTGGTGGTCTTCCATGTTGTATTATAGGCCCAGGTGGCCTCAACTAGTCTTTCTGCCTAATCCTTTTTGCTATTGTTCACTACCTTGGTTATGATGTTCTCCAATGCTTTGTTGGCCACCTCCACTTACCCATTAGCTTGTGTATGATAAGGAGTGGAGGTCCTATGCTTGATTTTGTGATGCATGAGAAATTCGTCAATCATTTTGGAGGTAAACTGGCTACCTTGGTCTATGACTAGCTCTCTAGGGTACCCAAATTTGTAGAATATATTCTCCCTTAGGAACTCAGCCACCTTTGCTTCTGTTACTGCCTTAATTGCCTTGGTTTCAACCCACTTAATCAAGTAATCAGTGCACACAATAATGTGATGTTTTTTCTTTGAAGGAGGATTGATAGGCCCAATGAAGTCCATGCCCCACTTGTTAAATGGCTCGAAAGTCACTTGAGGTTGTAGGGGAATTTCATCTGTTGGAGTAGGCTTTCCCATCCTCTAGCACCCACCACACTCGCTAATGTACTTCCTCACATCCTAATGAAGAGTAGGCCAATAATAGCCTGCTTGCAACACTTTGAGAAACGTCCTCTTTTCTACAAAGTGACCTCGACAAGGCCCATCATGACAGGTCAAATTGATGTCAAATAATTCTTGTTCCCTTACAAATCTTCTCAAGATTTGATCTGGGCCAAGTTTAAACAGATTGCCCCCAATCCAAGTGAAGGGGTACTTTTCTTGACTATCTTGCTCTTTTCTCTGGAGGGCAGGTTTGGTGGGAACTGTGCTGATACCAAATAGTTTGCTATATTAGAAAACCATGGGGAGAGCACTGAAATAGCAAACAAATGCTCCTCTAGTAACTGATCATCCACCATTCCTTCTTCACAAGCAGGAAAATGCATCCTAGATAGAAAGTCAGCAACAACATTCTCCTTACCAAGCTTATCAACAATAGTTAGATCAAACTACTGCAATAAAAGTAACCATCTTATGATTCTAGCATTTACATCTAGTTTTTTCATTAAACATTTAAATGCAACATGATCAGTATGCACAAATGTCCAATAGCCTATAATGTAATGCCTAAAATTGTTCAATGAATGCACAATAACCAGGAGTTCTTTTCAGGTCACAGTATAATTTAACTTAGCCTTTGACAGGATTTTACTGGTAAAATAGATGGCATAAGGCAATTTCACCTCTACCTAACCTAAGGTTTCTCCTATGGCTTTATGTGAGGCATCAACATGGATATGAAAAAGGAGGGCCCAATTTGGGCCTCTAAGGATTGGTGCAGTGGTTAATTTACCCTTTATAATTTCTAGGGCCTCATGACAGCTCTTTGACCATATAAATTCAGAATCTTTGGCCAAGAATCCAAACAAAGTTGAGGCTAACTTGTTGAAGTCCTTTATGAACCTTCTGTATTATCTGGCTAACCCCAAGAAACTTCTGACATATCTCTGCTTTTGTGGAGGTGGGACCCTTTGGATGATGGCTATTTTGTTTTTGTCCACCTGTAGTCCTTGTTGAGATATGGAATGACCTAGCACAGTCCCTTCAATCATTAAGAATTCACATTTCTCTGGATTGATGGAGATGTTCATTTCAATGCATTTGCACAATAATTTTCCTAGGTTAGTTAGGGCTTCTTCGAAATCGCAGCCATAAGGTGTAAAATCATCCATATAGACTTCCACAGCGTCATGCACTAGTTCAGAAAAAATACTCAAGATTTCCCTCTAGAAAGTGGCAAAAGCATTGCATAAGCCAAAAGGAAGGACCATATAGGAAAAAGTACCCCAAGGACAGGTGAATGTGGTTTTATCCTAGTCTTTTGGGTAGATTTGGATTTGGTTGTACCCACTAGATCCATCTAGGAAAGAAAATAACTTCTTCCCTGCCAGGCCATCTAGCACTTGGTCAATGAAGGGTAGGGGAAAATGATCCTTCTTTGTGGCTTTGCTCAACTCCCTATAATCGACACAAATCCTCCACTTACCATTATTCTTGGGAACTAACACTAAAGGAGAGACCCATTCACTATCAGAGATAGGGTAAGTGAACCATGCATCTAAAAAAATTTGCAGTTCTTCTTTGACAATGTCTTTAAGGGCTAGATTCATTCTCCTTTGTGGTTGCATGACTGGCTTGCAACCTTCCTTGATGTATATCTGGTGAGTACATGTTGAGGGTTGTAATCCCTTCATTTCCTTATAGCTCCAAGCGAAGGCTTCTAGGTTCTCTTTCAACAATTTGCATAGTTGTTCCTCTTCTAAAGTAGAAAGAGATGGATTAATCCTCAAGGTTTTCTCTGGGCCAAATTCTATGGTTTTGGCTTGGAGTGGGTTGGAATCGGCCAAGCATAAGTCAATTTGATGATTATTTAGTGTTTCCTTTACTTCTTCTAAGGGTAATGAACTAGGGGTTGGACTTTGGAGCAAGTGTTCAATTAAGTCATCCTCCTCTTGTTGTCCTCCTCCTATGATTGCTCCCAAAGCATACAGTTGCGTAGAATAAAGCTCATCTTCTTCCTCCTCCTCCAACCATAAGGGTAATTCATGTTCTAGGGAGGGTTGAGCAGGAGGGTATAAGACTAAGTGTTTGGACATATGCCCATTCTTGATGGTCATGTTCCCAGCTTTGCAGCCAATGTAGACATCAGTTGTGGCCAACCATGGCCTCCCAAGGATGAGAGGGTAACCAGTAAGCTTAGTCTGAAGCTGGAGAACTAGGAAATCTGTAGGGTACTCCCAAGAATCAATGGAGACCATCACATCTTCCACAATTATCTCAGGGGTAGTTGTGGAACGATTTGTAAGTTGCAGCACTGTTGTGGTCTTCCTTAATGACCCTTGGAGGTTAATATTGAGCATGGCGTCTTTTGTCATCACATTAATGGCAGCCCTAAGATCAATCAAACTATGTGGGACAATGGTGCCATTGATGTGCACATCAGCTACGGGGCTTCCAGGGTCTAAGTATTTTGGACATATTACCTACCCCAGCATCAAGTCAGATAATTTCCTAATGACATTAATGGTAGGGGCATCCCTTTTTCTTCTTCTTGGATGCTTAAAGCACTTCTCCTTAATCAATTTATTGTAAACAGGAACATATTTGATTTCCTGGATAAAGGGGATCTTTACACATAGGCTTTTCAATTCTCCCAAAAGTTCAATTTCTTCTGGGGTAGGCTGGAGTGGTTGGGCTAATATTTCAGGAAAGGGTGGATTTTCTTTAAGGTCACTTTCTTCGCTATCTTCCTCAACCTCCCTATGTGGGGAGGGAGGTTGGCTGTCTGGGAGAATTCTCCCAGGTCATAGGTTGATCTCCTACATTTCTATAGCATAAGTTGGGTATGATGTCTCTCCACCATATCCTTGTTGAGCCTACATATTATTTGGGTTTGGATTTGGCCAGGCAGGCATCTGGGGTTACCTAGGTGGATCAGAGTGCAATATTTGTGGTTGGGTAGATGGTGGAGGCAATAGGGCTGGAACATTGTTGACTTGGGACCTCCACCCCAGGGGTGGGGTATTCCACTGGTGTTGCAGCTGAATTTAAGGTTGAAATGACTAGTTGGATGGTTGGGAATGATACTGAGGTGCATAGGACCAAGGAGCAGGTGTAGACCAGGAAGGTTGAGCAGGGGGTCCCCAAGAAGGTATAGCTATGGTTTGGTTGGGTCTATAATATGCATGGGATGATCCTTGCATACCCTGTTGGTATGGTCTAGGCCCTGGAGGTCTCCTTTGGTTGATGTACAAAAGCTGCTCAGTGACCCCGTCAGCTCCTTGATATACAAATTTGAGTCTAGGTAAAGAAGGGCACTTGTATGTGGAGTTTTTTTCTTCACATACTAAGCAAATCTCAATACAGTTCAATGGGAATTCATTCCTAGGATGCCTCCTGGTGCATCTAGGACAAGATATGGCCAAGGCTTTCTCTGCTTCCTCTTACTTCCTTTTGATATTCATGGTATCCAATTGAAAGGAAAGGGTTTGCGACATCTCACTTTTGAAGTCCTCCAGCATATTTCCAATTTCACCCTTGATGGATGAGTTGTAAGATGATGTACTAGCCGTAAGTTGACTACACCTACCATTTTTCCTAATTGCCTTAGAATGGTTTCTAAAGATAGTTTTGATATCCTCATAGGGTATTTGGTAGATATATCCTCCTATTAACAAATGCAAGGTATCTAGGATATCCTCCCTTACTACTCTAAGCTGGATCAGCTTCAGTGACTCAGGGTCAAGTGTGCACCTGGCCCTTTTGTAATTGAGCTAGAATCTTTCTTCAAATTCTTCTAAGGATTCATCATGGCCCATGTTCATCCTAAAAATATCTTCTTTAGTGTCTTTTGACCTACAGTAGTCCCTATATTTGTTGTTAAAGTCTTACTACATCTAAGCCCAAGTTATGATGCTATCTCTAGGTAAACCCATGAACCAACACAATGCTACATCCTTGAGGGTAGATGGAAATAGTTTTAACTTTTATTCATCCTCTGTATAGTCATAGGTTCGGCACATAACAACAAACTCAAATAGGAAAGTGTCAGGGTCCTCTGTGCTCAAGCCATGGAAATGAGGAAGATGAGAGGGGCTCGTATTCTTCATTTTAGTGTCCCCATTGGTTTCCCTAATGGGGAAGGCACCCTCAATTCTTTCTCTATCTCTTCTATCATCTTGGTTTTCAGCCATTGGTTCAGTAAGAATGGGTTCTTCCTCTTCTTCTTCCCATATAGGTTCTTCAAATATGTCAGGTTGCTCACCTAAAGGTTCTTCCAATTCACAGTCACTGAAGAAGAGAGAAGGTTGATTGTTGGATGTAGTGGGCGTATTTGGCAAGAATTTTCCTAAATTATCGCTATTCCTATGAGGCATGAAAGGAAATGTTTTTGGGTTTTTGTAGGAATTTTCTTTAAAGCTGGAAAGTACTCTACAGAAAGGAAATTGTTGACAGAATGAAAACCATTAAGAAAAAGGAAACTACCTACTGAATTGAAATTGCTAAATGACAGACTACTGAAAGAAATAAAACTATTTGCAAAATGAAATTGTTTAATTGAATGAAAAAATACTAATAAGAAGGAAACTACTTGCTGAATTGAAATTCTACTTGCAGAATGGAAAGGAAAGTAGGTAAATGACAAATGAAAGAAAGAAACTAGATTACTTTTGTAGAAATAAACCAATGGAAGAAAATTGAAGACTAGGAGTATAAGAAAAGAAAGTTAGAGTCTAGAAATAGAAGAAGGAGTAGTAATCACTCCTACTCTGACACCCCCCCAGCAATGGCGCCAAAAAGTGATGAGCCTAGGTATTGCAGCAATAATGTTGCAACTCTTAGGGCTACCATCTTTACTTATCAACTCGGGGTTCGTACAAACGTGGAGGTGACAGTGCTATATGCACAAGTAGAAGTGAAGGTACTTCCTATTGTCACTGCTCATCTAGCAAGAGACCCCAGGGGTTCCAAGCCAAACTTATATAGGGTCATAAGAAGCTTAAACAAATAAACTAAAAAGCAAGAACTACTTATGTAAATGAACAAAACCAGAAATATATGCTATCATGTTGTAATGGGAATGGACTTACTGAAGCAAATGAACAATCAAACCATGCATCTATGCTACTTCTATAATGGAAATGAACTACTTCAACAGATGAATAGAAAGCTATGCTACTTAACAATACAATAAAGAGGAGCTTTGGATGCTAAGGTCAGGCCCTAACCCAAGAGCTTCAACCCTCTGAGTTAACTCAGTGTTGGCTCAAAACAAAACTCATCTTCATTATAAAAGCACATTGTATTACATCAAACCTGTTACAAGACTTGTAGCTTGAGAACAAAGTAGAATTCTTGCAAACTCTTGGTGACTATTGGTGACTAATTAACTAAAAACATGGACGTCCTAAGCCTCTCTACTTATACATCTGAAGTCTCCAACGACTTCCTTCAAAAATTAGGGAGACACAGCTCCCAACTCAGTTATAAACTCGTGTTTTCCCTTTCACTAGCTCAGTTGCCCTCTAGTTGGGAGGCTACTTGTACTTTCACTTGCTTGGCTACCTTCTAGTACTCCTAATTTGGCTTGTTTTGCACTCTCACTTGCTTAGTTGCCTATACTTTCAGCTAATGGAGGCATATTCGAATGGAGGGGTAGTAATTGAGGAGGATTTACCTCCTATAATTTCTCTCCCTTGTCCCATTCGAGTTTTTACCAAGGTCTTTTACCCTAGTTCCTTGCTTTTATCTTTTATTCCTGCATTACATGCACATTAGACCTCAAAGCAAAATATCCAACTCTAACTCATCTCATAAGCAAAATATAATCAAAAGTATGCAATAAGTTGTGAGAATAGTTGGTTTGACTAAGCTAGGAGGCGAATTAAGGTCAATTAAGGCCCATATAATTACTTAATGATGAGGCTCATCACCCTTCAGAGTCACTACCTAGAAATCACAAACGTTGCTCCGCTATCAACGAGTCTAGACAGTATGCTAACAGATTCGTTGCTTCACCTCTTTGTGCAGGAATCCTTTCTCAGTCCTTTATCCCTTATTAGTTAGTTGACGTGCTCATTAGAACTTATTCATTTGTGCTTATTTTCACTTATGTATGTGGCTATGTAAGCCTAGGCGGACGAGGGATCTTGACTTATTTGACTTGCAAAGAGCTTGTTTATGGCTTGCAGAGACCTTATTATTTTTACAAAATGTGTATATGCTCAAAAAATTTCTTCCCCTTTCCCCTTCTTCAAACCAATGGGTAAGATAGAATATCACACAGTTCAGGCCAAGTTAGCAGCAGGGATAGATCGACACAAGATAGGGGACTGCAAATGACATTGAGTTCCCCACTACAGTAAGTTTCAATACTCTATTTTGGTCAGAAGTTAAGGTTTGGTCAAAAGTTGATTCCTAAGAGCAACCATCTAAGCCAAAGTGTATGTTTACCTCAACCGTAGGCTGACATCCCAAACTCTTTATTCAAGGTGAAACAAAATTCAAAATAGATCTGAAAAGACAAACTTGATGAAAAAAAAGGAACTCTAATACAAGGTGTGTTAGCAACCATGGGAGCTACTAGGTGAAGTATAATTTGAGATCTTAGCCATTCATAGGAAGCGGTTCCACTGTCCCTCCTAGAATGTGCAACTTATAGGTGTGTTGGCCAATTTTCTCTTTGACTTGGAAAGGACCGAATCATTGATCCATAAGGCTTGGAACTTGGTGTGTTTTTCCTTGTCCTCATGGGCATTATCCCACTTAAGAACCCGTTCCCCTACATTGAATTCACGGGTTCCTATGGATTTCTTGTCAAACCGCCTCTTAATTCAGTTTTGGTGAACAACAAACTTCTCCCTAGTCTTTTATCTTTCCTCTTCTAGTCTGAGGAGTGCGTTGATGCATTTTCGAATGGTAGGTCGAGGGGAGCCTTGTGATTCTTGCGATAATTGGGGGGCAAAGAGGTATAGGTTTAGTGGTAGGATGGCTTCTTTCCCATAAACTAGAAAGTAGGGAGATGTTCTGAGGGACAGTTTAGGCGTAACCTGGTTGACCCACAAGGCATTGCTGAGGGCATTGTGCCAATTTCTTTGGTTGAATAGCAAGGTTTTCTTGAGGATGCAAATGAGGTTTTATTGGTAGATTCTACTAGGCCATTTACCTGAGGTTAGTAGTTGGATGAGTGTTTTAAAACAATGTTGTTTTCAAAGAAAAATCATAAAGTCTTAAAGACAAAAAATATGTAGTGTTATCAAACACAAGTGAGATTGGGACACCGAACCTCGCCACGATGTATTGATTGACAAAAGATATCACCTCCTCATCATTGATTTTCTGTAACAGAATTCCTTCGACCCACCTAGTGAAATATTCAGTGGAAGTGAGTATATACTTGTTCTGCTTTGACGAGTTTGGCTTGATTTCCCCAATGACATCCAACCCCCATTATTGAAAAGGTTCTTCCACCACTATGGGTTGGAGAGGGGAAGATGACCAAGCCTCCTTCTTGCATGCTTATGATAGATGGGGCACTTTCGAGCATAATCATATGTCTTTGAAGAACGTGGTCCAATAGAATCTTTCTCGCATAATATTTTGGATAGTGGTTTCACCAACATAATGGCCCCTTGTCAGTCCATCGTGCAACTCCTTCAATACCCATTGGGCTTCATCATATTCCAAACATCTAAGTATCACACCAAGGTGGTGTTTTCAAAACAATTTACCTTGAACCATTTGATATGAAGCAGCTTTGAGCCTTACTTCCCTCTTCCTCTTTGCGGACAAGGTAGGCAATAGGGTCCCTTGCCCTAGGTATTACTTCAGGTCAAAAATCCATGACGAGGTGTTGGGATGGGGTCCCTGGGGTCAATTTTCCTAAGTTTTGGGAAAATTTTGTAATATCTTTTGTAATAAATGTAAAGTCTCTGCGAAATGTGGAAGCGGAGCACGAAGATAATATAAGTCAAAGGGTCTTTAGTCCCTTAGTTGGGTAGGTGACAGAGTTGTTTTGAGACTTTCCCATGGTCCATGGACCATGGTATTGTAAACCAAACGCTATAAATATATGATTCATAGTGAGTCTAGAAAGTAAATTGAATAGAATAATCATTGTAAGGGCAAGGTGATAAGGCAGGAAAAGTTTGTTTCCTGTACTTAGGCAAAAGTGGAAGGCTCCTACAACTGAGTGCATGAAGACCTTGGTAAGTCCACGGGCTAAGTGCATGAGCAAAGAATCCTGTAATTGAACGCTTATACTAATAAAGACTATTTTTGGGCCAAAATTGATGCATCCGTGTCTTGTTATTTACTTATGATAAATTTATGTATCTTCACTTTATGATAGTTTTATATGAATTAATGCTCGTTTACTACACGAAACTAGTATATCTATAATCTTTATGCATGGTAAGTACAATTAAATAACTTTGCGAAGATCTGGAAGTCATAGAGATAGATTTCCAGTAGTTATATGTTTGGAAGGATTAGAGCTACACGAAGGCATATCTAATCCATAGGAACTTCAGGAAAACATCACACAAGCCTCTGGATGCAGAAACCTGGTTCTAGCATCCCCCAATACTGCTTCAAGTGAGACTGCAGCCTGCGCTCTGTAGGTTGTTTCCGAAAGGGCCAACACTTAGGGTTTTGTTGGTTGGCATAGATAACGTTGAACCTGGGTCAAGCCCCCTCAAGCCAACAAATGGTTCTGTTTCTAGGACTGGGATCTATCTAAGGAATGTGTGATGTTGAATAAGTGGTTTCCTACTAATAAGGAAATCAAAAAGTGACTCGATTAGAAGTTGCACACATTTGCAGCTCAGGAGAACAAAAATCCATGGTTATCCAAGGAGCAATGGTTGAATAGATACATGTACACAAACCAAACCAAAGCCTTTTTCTATTTCTTCCCCTACTAATTACATCAGTGGCTATATAGATTAGCAGACAATCATGGTACATGGAAACTTGACAACCCTATTATGTGGACTCCAGAGCTAGTGAGGTGCCCAGAAGTATCACAAAACAACATAGAATAGGTCGTTGATCACTGGATTGATCGCATATTAGGAGGATTTGTCACTAAACTTGTGATTAATATGACCATCAAGTATAGTGAAGCAAAGCACAGGCTCTTCAAGGGACTGTGAGGTAAGTACTTAAAATCTATGAAAACTTGGATTAAGATGTTGTTGTGCAAAAAATGGGTTATGCCATTACCTTGATGTTTGGGACTACATGAAGCAGAAAACCATTCAGCAGGAACGAAGAATTGGGCTCTGAATACAATCCGTTGTTAGGATCCTATTCTAGCAATGACGAAGGGCCTATTTTGAGCACATCGCAAAGCACGTTGCAGATAGTAAGTCAAGGTATCCCAAGGATACCTCTTCCATCCACTCCACCTCCACCTTTTCCGTATACACCTACACCTTCACCTCCACCTCCACCTCTGTATCAACCATTCAACATGGTGAATGTAATGAAGATGCCAATATTTAAAGGGGTAGGAAGTGAAGGCTTTGAACAATTCTGGTTTGTTGCAAATGTTGTGTGGACAGCGCAATAGATTAATGATGATAATATAAAGAAAGCATAGCTAGTCTCAACACTGAAGGATAGGGTGCTAACTTGGTATATTAAATTATGTCAAGGTAGACCTAGTGCGACATTGTCAAAGACTTAGCAAGTGTTGAACAATGATTTTAAGAAGCCTAAGTTTCAGGTGCAGTCTGTAACAAAGTTTAAGGAGATCAACAAAAGGTAAATGAGTCCTCATGGGATTTCAATCAAAACATAAAATGCTTGATTCAGCAGGCTAATATGAACATAGCAGATGATCAACACAGAGACTGGTACATTGCTTCATTGTTGCCTCATCTAAGATTACCATTATCGTAGTAGAATATAGGAACGCAAGCAGAGGCTGGGGAGATCGTGATGAGGTTGAAAGCCTCACTAGTACAGGATATGAATGTTGGAGTACAATAGATTTAGTCACAGTTGGCAAGTCTACACATGGACTTGCACATCTTAAAGATAGGGAAGGAAGCTCGACCAAAAGTGTGTGCTGAAGTCTGGTGTATAAAATGCAAGGAAAAGGGACATGATAAGGATCACTTCCCTGTTTATCAGAATTACTTGATTGGACAAGGTCCTATGACTCTAAAACCTGATAACAGTACAGGACCAGACACAGGAGTACCATTATGGTGCACTATATTCCAAATAGCTAGGAAGCATGCGACTAATAATTGTGACCTCTTGCAAAAAAGTTTTCAAACACCACAACAATTTTTTTGTACTTTCTATAAATCGGTTGGACATGATGAGTGAAACTGTTGAAGCTATGAATTGATGATCGAGTGGGCCCCTACATATCGAATGCAAGCATAAAATCGGCCTTAAGATCATGGTGCGAGTACAGAGCACGAAGGATTTCAGTTTCATGGAAGAGGAAGGGGAGGAGGGATTGGCAGAGGTCACAGATAAGCTATTTGTTATAACTGTGGCAAAGCTAGACATTTTGCGTGACTGTCAAAACCCAAGACATCCATCTTGTCAATATTACATATAGTTTGATCATGTGATAGAATATTGCCCACTACTAATTTCCAAGATGCAGAAGAAAAAGACGCAAAACATAGAGATGATGAGGACATAGCCTCGCAAAGGGGATCATAGCATCAATATCGTAATGCCCAGTGGTATGGCCATAGGAGAAGATAAAGGAAAGAAACTAGAGATAGAAGGATGGGTGTGCAACGCTACTGAAAAGGAAGTTGGATTTGACCTCGACTGGGCTAAAGAAAATTTTATATAGGCCAAGAACAATTTTTCTAAAGCTTATACGTCAGGGAGTCAGGAGAAATCAGCTGGAAATAGTGAAGTACAGGACATGGATCTCTCACTATTAGCCACTTTTATATAAATTTGTATGAATTTGTTGAGGGATAGAAAGGTAGTGGAAGGGCTCCAAGAGCTCATCGACAATTGTACGAGAAAAATTAAGATTCCTTTAGAACAACGCATTGTGAGGAAACTGGGTAAACATAAGAAGAAAACAGGGCACGAGATGAGGCTAACTACACAGATTTGAGAATATGAAAAGGATCAATTCATCCTGGATTTGGGTGCTAATGTGAACATACTACCTAAAAAGACATGGGAAAGGATGGGGAGAATTGCGCTACAATGGTCTCTTATACATCTACACATGGCCAATCAATAGAAGATCATTCCTATGGGGCACCTATATGGGGCAAAAGTAGATATTGAAGGAGCAAGTGCTCTGGCTGATTTTGAAGTAATTGAAATAGTGGATGACAACAATCCTTACCCTGCTCTATTAGGGATTTAATGGGACTTCGACATGGATGTCGTAATTAACTTGAAGAATCGAAGGATAACATTAAAAGGAAGGCACTACGAGTTATTGTACCACTAGATCCTATGTAGGGAGCACACTACACTAAACTAATATACGACTATGTTGAGGACGATGACTTGCATCAAATATAAAAGATTACTACACATGATGAAGATAGGATCATTCCCACTACAGATGTGTTGATCATGTGGGATAGAGATAGCTCTTGTACCTCAGATTCAAATGAAGAGCTCAACCACTAGGGCAGAATAGATTGCATGAAATATCTATGCTATGTTGAAATATGATGAAACAATCCCTATGATGTGTATCAACAGAGGTAATTAATCTCCTGCATTATGATGGCTTAAATGATGTTAATTTAATTTTGGATGAGTTTGAAAGGGAGGTGCCCGAGGAACATTGATTCCAAGCAATAGATCTACCACTACACGCTACGCCTGCCCGTTGGTGGGGTATGCATAAGGATAGCTTCGCTGATTAGAAGGAATACAGGCAGATGATGAAGCTAAGGTTTGGGTACGCTAATACCCAAATGACTAAAAAATATAGTGGGAAGGATGATCCACATGAGAATTTGGCATAGTGGACTAAAGCATGTTGCGAAGAGCCACAACATGAATGGGTGCATATCATCTGTCACACCTTAGATACTATTCCAATGAATTGGTACTTGGAAATAGAGCTATGCCATGGGACAACCAAATGGGATATCTTGAGGGAAATTTTTTTATTAACCTTCATCTTTGAGTATGGATTTGAGTGCATTGATGAAGCACTCCAGGAAATTAAGGCTATTATCTTTAGAGCACCTGCAAAGCTGGTAGAATGGGTTCAACCAGACTGGAGTACCTAGTTGCGCCATGCACAGGAGTGCTACAATGTGACTGCAAAATAAGAAGAAGAAGATTTTTGAAAAATCAAAATTTTGGAGACCAAAGGATAGTGCAAGGTTGAAGGATCTAAAGCAGCGAACCCTGATATATCAGAACCTTTGAAGACTAGTAAAGTAAACATTGTGTCTAATGTGCATCCTAAGTTTACAAAGATAGGCAATTATTAGGATGAAGATACAGTTGATAAAGTTGCGGAGCTATTGCACAAGTACGAAGACTTGTTTCCCACCAAGTTCTTAGATCTGAAAGGAATAGTAGGGGATCTGGGAGTGATGAAGATAACCTTAAAACCCAATCCAAAGCCCATAAAATAGAGACCCTACCACCTAAATCCGAAGTATAAGGAGAAGGTGCGCAAAGAGTTAGACAAAATGCTGGAAGCTGGAATTATTAAGCCAATAGAAGAATTTGATTGGGTGAGCCCTATGGTTGTTCAAGAGAAGAAGCAGTAGGGTGAAATCAGAGTATACATAGACCTAAGGAAGCTCAATGATGCATGCGTTCATGACCCATTTCCAACACCTTTTACAAAATAACTTTTGGAGAATGTTGGAGGACAGGAAGCTTATTCATTCACTAATGGGTTCTCAGGGTGTTGGCTTGCTGGGGCCTAACCCAGGTTTGGAGTTAATTAGCCAAAAAAATCCCTGTACTACTGGCCCTTTCATAAAACTATCCACAGAGCGTGGAATGAGGTCTCATCCGAAGTAGTATGGGAGGGTCCTAGAACCAAGTTTCTGCACCCTTGAGACGTCTGAGAAGTACGACTAGTTCTCTGTCTATTCAGCATGCAGGTCACTTCACGCACTTCCCATTACTTGCGGCCTAATACAATTCCTTTGTGTAGCCCTAATCAGGGGTTTTGTTGCGCTCTGCGCTATTTCTCAAGATCTTACTTATCTTCCAGTGTTAATTAATTACCTTCACCTACTTGAATGTTTTAAGTTATAATTAGCAATATAAAACATTCATACACGATCGTGCAATAAATAAACAGTATATTTGCAAATTATATCCAATCATGCATTAAACCAAGAAAATATACACAGAATTATAGCAAAACTTCTCTTTATTAATTCTCCCAATGGTTACAGACTTGACCTACCCTTTGCACTTAGTTGTGGGGGTCCGCGCACTCAGTTGCAGACTTCTAGGCCTCTGCACACTTAACAACAGAGCCTTCTCCTACTCTACAACCCACAAACATACTATACACTCTGACTTAATCACCTAGACTTATCATGCTTCTCTTTTATTCTTCTATTATTTATCTTACACTTAGAGCCTCACTCTATTTATACAATCCCATGGTCCGCGGACCATGGGTAGGTCTATCCAGTCGACATTACATTATAAAAACTAGGGTGAAAAACCCTGTGACTCTATTATACTTTCGAGCCACGTGCCCGCACATGGAGCTTTTACAAAAAGATTCAGTCAAAACTTGGGATTTAAGCCCCAACTCATGCCTTGGGGGGATTCCATTCCCAACAGGCCCCCAACACAAACATCATGACTCGCCCTCGAGTCACTCTGTCGGTGCAGACATCTTTGCGCAGAGTCCCTCCGACTGTTCCCGAACTCTGGCAAGGTCAGCAACGCACTGAGTTGCTTCTTGTTGGATCTGCTGCATACATTGTGTAGAAATTTTGAATAATTTAACACATATTCAACAGAGATTATCCTGATCATGTACTATTGCGGAAAACATACGCAATACATAAGCTCCTCTACGTTGATCATCAATATAGCAGCATCAATAACAATAAAACATCAAGAGCATTCACACATTAACACAGTATGTATCCCGGGGAAAGCATCTCGCTAAAAACCCCAACTATCTGTATATTAATGATTGAGTCATGTAACATTACACAGCATAATACTTCTCACAAGTTTCTCCACCTCTGTTACACACAATACAACTCAGATCTGA
>APFE030489732.1:70484-137761 GCA_000404065.3 Pinus taeda
TTTTCACCTGCAAAATAGTCACTCACACTTTGTGGACGTGAGCATAAGCTAAAATGTGGGCAAATACATGAGAAAACTCATTGGAATACTCAATCCCTTGATTGTGCAAGATCTGGTGCACAACTATAGTCACAACTGATAGCAATCTGATTCTCTACCACCTGTCCCTGTTGAACTGAACATGCACTGACATGCAACTGAGTTAACTGATGTATTCATTAGTTGTATTATGAGTTAATAACTTGTGAATTAATTAATACCTAATTCACCCAACTCATCTCTAGTCTATTTTCCAGTTAGACTAAATACAACCAGTTTAACAAAGCTAAACTGAACACAACTCCTTCAACTCCACAATCAACTCCACCAAACTCAACTGATTGAGTTCTAACTGAAGTCATGCATGCAACAACTCAACTGACTCATAAGAAAAGCGTACTTCCTTCTGACAGCTGCATGTGCCACCTCTGTAGCTCAAACTGAAGTGCTCCAAGAGAATAAAATTAAGTTTATAGTCCAAATATTATTGTGAGATAATAATATTTGACTTTTCTATTTTTGACAGCCAGTCTAAAAATAGACTTGATCACTCACACCGTGATCACTCACACTTTCATCAAAAATAGAAGTCCATCTATTTTTCCCAACTTGATCAATTATCCATAAACAACAACCTGCAATCCATAGACATGATCAATATGTCTAAAAATAGACATAGTCTAAAAATAGACTTGCGCCAAAAATAGCCTACGGGCCCACTTAGTGAAGGCGACTCTTTTCACTAAGCTCCATCATCTTGTTGCAATCTCAACACATTGTTCCAAGACCTCTATGTCGGAAGTGCTTCTCTGCATCATTGCATGCATCCCTTGCATGTGTGCGAGCTTGCTTCAATTTCTGTTGTGATGGTGAAGGCCTCATCAATCCAAGGTTGAACGCACCTTTAGGACTGCTTCCTTATGTCGTGTCGTGTCCACCTGCTCTTTCAACGCTTTAGCCTGTTGCATTCGTGCGAGCCTCTAAGTGAGGGCCAGCGTCTATGCAATTCCTTTAACGCTGTCATACTACTATTGGAGTTCTGATGCCTCTATCTCTAAGCACCGGATGTGGGGTCCTCCTACAGATTTGTGAGGACCTCAAATGATTCTTCCAACATGCTAGTGCAGTCTCGCACTGCACTACCAATTTCGTCCAATCCCGCTGTGATAGTGCTAGCGCACTGCTCTTTGACTTCTAGAGGGGTGGATGGCTATGCCTTTAATCGCAGCTCGACGATATGAAGGTTCAGCTCCAGTTGAACTTTTGTCATCTCCTCTCGTGCCTCACGCATCCCTACTACTAACTTGTGGATGCATGCCTATACTGGTAGGTCTGCTAGGATGGGAAGCTCCAAGACGCTTCAGTAAGCTTCGTCTATTACCTGTGCCAGCTGTCAATTCTACGACACCACTTCGTCGCGCTACAAGCTCAATTATTCCATATTGATTTTTTTCTCATTGAGGACTTGCAGTGCAAGACCCTCCCTAGCTCGCATCTCTGCAGTTATCCCATCCTGCAAAACATATAAGGTCTCTCACAACAGTGCATCCATATTGATACCGAGACCCTTCAGCACGCTAATCGTAGGCTTGTCGACCTCATTTGTTGTCACTAGTTCCCCTTCTGGCAGCACTATGGTATTTGTCATCCGTGCACGCAACATCTGTTATGCTGTCGTTGTTCTGACTGTGAGGCTGGTTAAAAGGGTACCACCCTGAGGAGTATGCACCTCCAAATCTTATAGCTACACTCTGAGGGCCCCTAACACAATCTGGTTCTCCTACATGAAATTTTGGAGGGCCTCAGAGGTGACATCATGCACTATCTCGCCGATGTCATGCAAAACACCCTCAGTTAGGGTGATCAGGTCAATAGATAGCTTTGATGCCTTGACCTTCTTGTGCAGCCCTATCCACTCAGCTAGGTTTTGGCGCTTCAACTGTGTGGATGTTTGTGGGTCCGCACCTCCCTCTTCTTCCTCTACTTCTTGTCCATGTGAAGGCGATGTTTGGCCCTCGCTCACCTTCGCGACTACCTCCTATGCTAGTGTTGTGGCCTTTTCTTGCTCAGTTGATGTCTGTATAGCGTCTCACACAACCTGCACTTCTAATGTCGTTGCTTCCTTCCTTCTCTTTTTTTCCAACTGTGCGATGCACACCTTGGCCTCGTCTTTCTTCCTTTGTGCCACTGACTTCTCTATCTCCACAATGTCTGGAACGCACCATTCTTGTGGCAATGTCTACAGGACATTAAAGATGACATCATCTGTGGCTACAAAGGGTAGCTACCTCCATTGTTTGGTCAAGTCCTTGCATGCTCTAATGTAAATGCTATCGATGTCCACTTTAAATTCGCAAAACTCTGAAGGTTGTTGTAGATAGTGAGTGACAACTGCGGCTTGCGTTTGATCCCCATTCTGAGGTTCATCTCCATGAACACCCAAAATATTTTACTGTCACAAATCCTAGTGGCATCCTTTGTGACCCAGAGTGAAGCATACTTCACGGCCTCTAGAAGATCCCTGTCAATTGTGGGGAATTGACTATCCTCCAACAATTCCCCTGCCACGAGCACTATGGATAGCAAAAGCCATGCATAGTGGAATGTTTTGCCCTATTCCTGAGCTTCGTGACAATTCTCTAAAAACTCATTGCAGAGGAACTCAGACCAATTAAACTAAACCCCTCCGAACACTTCTCAGCTATTGCTACCACCGAAATGGGTACCTCCTCTGCACAGCACTTGTGCATAACCTTATCACCTAGTATTTGGGTTGCCACTTTCATTTCTTTGTCACTGATGTTGGATATTGCGTAGCCCCTTTTCTTCTTCGCCAACTTGTATTTTTTCATCATAGCCTCCGCGATGGCCAAGTCATTGCTTTTCCCTTCCGATATGTCTGCAGGGTCCTCTCTTTTGCATGGAAGCCAGGAATGCAGTGAATCAAGTCTGTCGTGATGGGGATGGGCTCCTCCACCCACAAACACCCATCATGCACCAAGCAGAGTAGTTGCATGATGACAAAAATGGTTATTGGGGCACAGTGGAAATGTGGCACCCAAAGCAGGTTCAGTAGCCTAGCCCTTTCCACTTCACGCAACCACTTTCGTAGCACTAATTTTGTTACCCCCACCGTGGTGTTCTGCTTGGGCTTCATGAGGTGCGAGATCACAAGGTGAGGGAACTTCTCATGGTCAGCAAGGTCCCAATCTTTGAATTTTAAGCTTGGCACCTAGCCCAGGTGTGTGCCCTCAAAAATAATGTTGTCTGGGAGGAGCAGGGTCTGAAGCGAGCTCTTGGTCTTGTCAAGGTCCTTGGGCACTCTATCCTTTCCTTTCCGTGGGGGGACCTAAGTGGGAAGCTTTGTCGAGGATGCACAGGCTAAGTCTCCTCCTCCATCCCTTCATCCTTGTCCTCTTCGATAATTAGGCCCTCCAAGTCTTCTTCTTCTTCATTGGTTTTTATGGTGGTGTCTCTCCCCTTTTCCTCCAATGACAACTTGGTGCACAACGGGTTCCGCAGGGACACACATACAAGAACCATCGCTTGGTTGTCCTTCTTGGGTCTTGGCGTGTGCAGTGATTTTGGGATTTCTACCTCAATCCTGGCACCTTCCAGGGCATCCCCCACAGTCAAGGCATATGTGGCCTCTTCAGTGGTTAGTTATGTTATCTCTATAATGTCCTCAGCTACTGCCATCATGTCCATCTAGAAATCTAGCACTCATGAACTCAGAGGCTCAAGCAATGCTCGACACACAAAAATCAAGGCTCTGCTCAATAGCTCAATTCGAGAATGACCAAGTGTTGTTTGCTAGGTAGCCCTTTGTAATTTATAGTGCTTTTTGAATTGGAATTCGATTGCTCCCCCAAAATCCAGTTCATTAATGCTCCCTTGACGACAAATTTTCCCAAATATTGCCCATAAATCGCGTCATAAATTCCCGCCACCCACTCCATTTGGTCTTAAGTTGAGCATCCCATCATGAATAGTGACTTCAATAGTCACTTTCTGGCAAACCTGTGTGGCAGCGTAGCCCCCCATGCACGGCTTGTGACTTTTTACTTCTACACGTAGCTCCAACATCGCGCAACTCCCGGGCAGAATAGTTTATAGTCCCATGCTCCCTTTCAACTGCCTGGAGTGCTAAGACTATTCTTCCTTCAATTAGTCAGGTGGTCGCACCACCCATGTATATTTTCATCCTGTCCTTCATCATGTTTCCTTGAGAATACCCACCTTTTATTGTTATTGTCAGCATCGCGCACTTTACCATCTGCAATGCACTACCCTAGTCAATACGCTTAGCAATGTGTGGTCCAAGCCAAGGCATCAGACTAATCAATTCACGGTGATAGGCCTTAAACCTATCATCGTGATCATACCCATCCTGCCTTATCACCCTGATCTTTTTGCTGAGAAAATCTTCCTTTATCTCATCTTCCAGTTGCTTGACTTCTGCGTCCACCAGAGCGCTTTTCTTCCTTAATCGTACCCTTTCTTCTTCAAGTTATTGGAGTCTAAAATTTCCCTGCTGGATTTCTACTTCCAAGGTTCTTCAAACCGTCATATCTATCGGTGCTATCGTGCGTGGTCTAAGCTCTCCAAGTACTATAGGGCTTACTACGGTTGCTTCATACTCCAGCCTTGATGGTGCCTGCGCGGTCAAGTTTTTTCACGTGGTTCTATAAGCCCAAATAACCACTGGTATGCGCAGGTCCCAGCCAGTCTGTTTCACATTGTGGACCTTGTTTAGCACTTTGCGTACTTTGTTAAAAGCTTATACATGGATATTATTCTGCGCACTTGGTCTTTCCATACTTTGTGGTCCCAACCGGAGGGGTCGTTTGTGCCATTTCCTTCCCTACACCTGCTTACTAATCATGTCTCATACTTCAAGAACAATGTGCATTCGTACAGGCTTCGCACCATATGCCTGTATCCACCTGGATAGGTGGGTGTGCGGGTTGGTTCATTCAACAACTTTGTTTATTAATTGCATCGGAGGCTTCCCAAACCATATGCGCATCATCCTTCTGCATTCGCGCCAGTCCTTAAAACTTCATTGGTGCGTGCCCCACCATCTTGCGGGCATAGCTCGCAGTACCCATTTTAGAGCATCGAAACATTGTTGTTCTAGAACTTCTTATTCAAATTTGTTTAGGAACTCATCCGCCTCTCTTAAACCGTCATACGTAGGTAGATCTCTTACCTCTATTGCTACGCATCACATCGACCTCGTAATCATGTTACAGTTGAGTGTGGTTACCTCGTGTAACCAATTCTACCATAATTCTATCTCGTCATCAGAATCTGATGTGCAGGATCTTTCACACTCCCATGAGATTCGGCCATCCGTGGTTGGATTTAGCCAATCCTTCTCCCACGCGGTTATCTTGTAGATGTAGTCCATATTGTCATCGCTATCATAGTCACGCACTGTCTCCATGTAGCGCGATCCTTCTGCAGGGTCTAAAGGTATCACTATGTGCAGTGAATTTTTCTCAAATATCATCTTGCACTTCTTTAGATTTATCACTCCATTCATGTCAGTGGCCCAATCTATTCCCAATAGCGTGGGGTAGGGATTTCTATCATCAACAATCTCTATCACTTCAAAATTTTCTAGCGCGCTTGCTCCTTCGATATCTATTGTGATTCCCTGAAATCTCACCATAGGTAGGATCTTTTTCTTGTTCCCCATCTGCAGTTGGATAGGAGACCATCGCAACGCAAGCCTACCCATGTGCTCCCATGTCTACTTTGATAAGATGTTCACATCTGATCCTAGATCCAGAATCACTTGGTCCATCTCATATTTCCCGATTTGCACGGTCAATCTCATTTCCCTTCTTGTCCGCGTCGTGTGCTTCCTGAGCATCTGAACTACGCGCAGTTCTCCTGGCCAGTCCCAACACATCTAGTTATGAGTTCTTTCATGTCTCCAAGAATTTAGTAAGCATTGATGGGTCCATTTTCGGCTCCAGTTTGTCTTTACTTCTTGAAGTGGAGGCATCAAAAAATCTCCTCTTAGCTTCCATGAAGGTCTCCAGAGCGCACTCCAAATCAAATTATGGTTCCTTCATTAGAGCCTTGTGAACCCAAGTTCTTTCTTCAGGTTTCTTGATTTTTTTCATCCCCTATCATAATACCAGTCTGGAGCATGACATTTACATTAGGGTCTTCCTCACACAGCTCAAACCTCATCATTTGCAGGTTCTGAGTTGGGGGAGGTTGGAGTGCTCCTTTATTGCAACCTCTCTATCAGTGTAGGACAATCCTCCTTCTCATGGTTAAACAATGTACAATACAAGCATGATGATCCTGTTGGATTCGTACAATCACAAGAATAATTCCCTAGTCCTCTGCAATTGTAACATATGAGTTGTTTGTGACCTCTTCCTAGCCCCCCTCCACCTCAGACTCATCCACGCCCTTGAAATTTGGTTCGCACCATCCCTGCATTTTGCTCAAGGGGTCACATTTCAACCTAAACTCTGTAGGTAGGAGTTCGATCCATCATCAGTTCATAACTTCGACAAGTGTGCTCATCATGTCCTACCGACCTACAAAAATTACAGAACAACTACTGTTAATTTTGCGTATAATTGATCCAGGTGGATATTGGTGGCCACCTGCCAAGTCCACCTATACCCCCACCATTGTCTTTCTCAGCATTTTTAGTTTCCTTAATTGTAGCACAACTTACTATTTTTAGCAGTTTTTCGAGTCCTGAACTTCCGGAGCCGTTTTGAGGCCCTAAACGACGTTTTTTGGGGAATCCGCGGGCAACATGGGTCCATGGCATGGACCAATGTTGCCCGTTCCAACAATGATAGTGCTCGAATAGATCTTTCTAATGAGCTATTGTACGCGTCAAACGGAGATCATATGCTAAAGTTACGACCCCGGGAAGTTGATGTACCAACTTACCCCCAAACGGGGCCCACAGTTTGGCGTTTCATCTCCTAGGTTTAGGTTTTGGAATGTTAAGGGTTTTTCATTGTTTCTCAACAATAAATAGGCCTTCGAGCCTCATTGTAACACAGTTCAGAGGCATGTAGCCATCACATCTCTTCTCAGAGATAAGCTACCATCGCCCTAGCTAGTTTATTTCCATTTCTGATTGTAAGCATGTTTCAGTATTTTCCATTAATGAAATGAAGTATTATTTCCGCTGCATCTTTGTGTATATGGTTATCTCTGTAATTTGTTGCGTTCCTGTTTAAATCCGGATCAAGAACAAAGGTCTATTTCACAATTCTTCAACAATTAACTATTACTTCCTCCTTGGTATCATTTCCAAAGGGTAAATACTTATATAAAATGCATGCTCAACATTTTGATTCTTCTACACCTATAGGTCTTTTTTTCAATCCTAATTAAAATATGAAACTATACAAGAAAAGCACTATGTTGTCGATTTGTTATTTGGAAAGCAAATCGAGAAAATGTGATGCACTCAGACTTTTGTCGCTACATATTTGACTTATATTTTTGACCACACCAATGTGTGATTCCTTCAGTGAATTGGCTCAAGTGAATAGGAGGATATCCATTAGGGGATCAATCCTCAACTACCCATGTACTTAGTTTCTTTATTGGCACACCAGAACCTCGCGAACCATGGAGGTAGCTGCAAATTTATAAAATAACTGCAGAATCATGTTAATTCCATAGCTAATGCAATATTTAATATAACAGTAAGGAACATTAATGAATATGAAAAATAAGACATGTAAGAGTTGTTACCTTATAAAAATCTATGATTTACTGCCTTTGTTGAGTTGATAGTGATGATGAGAAAGGGAAAAATGGAGGAAAAAGGGTGTCGAAACAAAACAATTATGGAACTCTACATTCCCCCACACTAAAGATTTTGTATGTCCTCATACAAACTACAAAATTGATATCTTGAACTAATGCATTTTCTTGGACACTTCTGCCAATACATCTAACTTCATCTTTTTCACTTTCTTTCCAGTAATTGCCATCCTTGGTTTTCTCATGAGGATCTTGTATGTCAAGTTTATAACTTGTCTTTGTAAATCCTTTTTTTTCTTCTTCAGTGTATTTTTCTTATTAAACCACAAACTTAGATGTAAAAGGAGGTTGTCACTCTTATTTATTTGGATTTCGTTCTGTGCTTTCAAGGCTTGATTTTCATTTTTAATGTATCTGTTTAATGTCTCCAGTTCAAAGCTTTCCTATTTTAGTATATTGACTACTGGAGCTTCTTGTGGATCATTAAGATGACTTTCTTCTTCCTCTTGAATTGGAATTGATGTTCTTGTTGTGTCCCTTTTCTCCAGGGACTCAATATAATCATAAATCTGTTGCTGCACCGAGTCAATCTTTGGCATTCTTCATCTTGGACTCTTAGGAGGCGAAATGACAGTTGGTGATGAAACCCTCGGAAGTGAAACTCTTGGTGATGAAACCCATGGAGATGAAACCTTTGGAGATGAAACACTTGGAGGAGTTCCTGAATCTTCTTCTTTTGTCTCTGATTTTTCTTATATTTCTATATTGACATGCTCTGTGCTCTTTGAGGGTAGTCCTTTTGCTGAGTTGAGTCTAGTACTCCTTAAACCTATGACAGGGGTCTTCTGAGTTTTATTTCTTTCTGTTTTAGGCTTCTCTTCTTGTGGTGAAATATTTGTTTCTTTTCTGGCTTTATTTCTTCTAACATTTCTTTTGTTTATTTTCTCTAAGTATTTTGCAAGAGGGATGTCATCTTCTGATAGTTTTTGTGGTTCTTGTGGTTCTTGTTCTTGTGCCTTATCAATTTTTCTTTTCCTTCCCCTCTTAGGTCTACTGTTATTTGGTTGCCCATGAGTTTCTTCCTGAAAGTGATTTCTTACTAGAAAGCTCTCCCAATTATCACCTATGTTTTGGAGATGAAATTCAACAAGTATTTTGACTAAACCATGGTGATACATTGTATTATCTATAAACTGAATTATCCTCTGAACATTTTTTTCATCTTTCTAAGACTATTCAATAAGAAATATGAAAGGTTTATCTCATTTTCTTCAAGGAAAATCATTAGCAGTCGAATATGATATAAAAACATACACCCAAACCTTCCTTCTTAGGTAACAAATTTTTGTATTATTAGAAGTAGGTTCCTCCACTTACTTTTCAATGTCATGCTTGGGATGCCCTTCTTGAAAATGGTGGTGTCCATGCTTGGCTTCTTCAGGAAAACCTTCCAGTCTTCTGTTTCAATACCTCTGTTCTTGAACCATTTCTCTCCAATCCACAATAGTCTAGTGGCTTCGGCTATAAATGACTTTGTCGCTATAATTTGATGTTCCGTATCTGCACTTCGAATCCATCAAAAGCCCTGGCAAAGGATTTGGTCACTTATTTATGGAAGCCATCAAATTTCTCTACAAATTCGAGCCATTTCACTTTCTACAATAATTCTTTTATTTGTGGATACCCCTCCAAAAAAAAAATGTTGGCTTTGTTCTGACTATCACTCCCATGGCCAAGATTCTTTGTTTCAAAACTATTTTGTTTGATAGGGTAGGATGGCTTGGTAGGGCTTTTAGAGAGAAAAGGCCGAGAGTGTAAGTAATGGTATAATGAGAGTGTACGTAGTGAGGGTATAAGGGAAATGAGGTAGAATCTAACTGTTAAGATCATTCATGCTTATGTTTTGCGCAGTTGATTCAATGGATCAGGATATGAATTATGATGACTAGGAGTGAATGGCGGATTATGCGAGAATTGACATGACACAACCAACTCTTTGCAATAATGATTTTGATTTTCTGGTAGTACTGTGTTTTACAATTCATATATGTAATGTTTTGATCTCTATTATTAAATTAAAGAAGTGCACACCTTTGATTTATTTTCTTGCTAACCTTTGGTTTCTTTTTATGTTGTCTCCAAGTACTTTGCAGTGGCGGGAGTCAATCATTCCTTGAATTGTATGGTCAGAGGTGTATGTCAAGTTGGCTACAAAAAGTCATCAGAGCTGCATAAAATCAATGATTCCATAACTATTGTTTTTAAAAGAAATAGATAAAATAAAACAAGATTCTAGAAAATGGAATACAAAGAAAATTTAAGATGCCATGAATTCTTGGTTTTCACCTTGAATTCTTTGCATAAACATGCCAACAATCGTTGGTTTTCATATTTATACATATTTATTATTTTATTATTATTATATCTATTTTATAGAAAAAATAAAATTTTAAGGTGGAGAAGAAGAAGAATAATTCTTAATCAACTTCAAATCAGAGTTGTCCTGGAAAATATTTACAAATTCCTCCTTTGTCATTGGCTTATGATAGATCTTGAGTCGATGTCCATTCACTAAGAGAGGAATTTTTTCTTCGTCAATAGTCCTAATTCTAACTGCTCCATTATTAAAAAAAAAATCAATCTCATAAGATCCAAGGCAGTGAGTTTGAAACTTTCCTTAGAAATTTTCGAACTTTGAATCAAAGAGTAATGCCCAGTCTCCTAGCTAAAATTTTATTTCTTTGATGTATTTATCATGCCATATGGATATTTGTTGTTGGACTAGACTAGTCTTCTAGATAGCATCTTGTCTTATATCATCAAGCTCATTGAGTTGTCCCATTCTTTGCTTTTGTGCTTCTAATAAGTCAAGTCCCAACTTGGCTGCTATCTTGTAGGTCTGAATCTAGAACTCAATTGGAAATAGGAACTGTTTCCCATAAACAAGTTCATAGGGAGTATGTCATGTAGTGTTTCTCCATTTGGTATGGTAGGCCCATAAAGCTTCTAAAAGCTTTTTTGCCCAGTCCCTTCTACGCAAGTGAACTGTCTTGGTGAGAATTGCTTCAATCACTTTATTGGTAGACTCTACTTGTCCATTTTCTTATGGATGGTATGGAGTATATTTATGATGCTTGATTTTATATTCTTCCACTATCTTTTGCACTACCCTGGATGTAAATTGCTTTTGTTGATATGTTACAATTTCTCTTGGGACACCAAAATGAGTAAAAATATCCTAAAAACGAAATGAAACTACAACATTTTCAGTAGAAAAAGAAAGTGCTTTACCTTCTACCCATTTAGTAACATAATTAGGGCATACACAAATTTTTTTTTTTACTTTGATGATGGATTAATTGGTCAACCAAAATCCAAAGCCCATTTTTTAAAAGGTTCAATGAGTACCTGAGGCTGTAGTGGTATTTCATATAAAGGAACAGGTTTCCCCATTCTTTGATAGTTATCACACCTCTTAACATATTCCTTGGCATCCTTAAAAAGGGATGGCCAATAATATCTTAAGAGAAGGAATTTATAAGAAATTATTTTGTCAGCAAAATGACCCCCACATGGTTCATCATGGCATGCTTCAATTATTTCATCTTCTCTTACATGCCTTCGGATGATGAGATCTGGTTTTGTCTTGTATAATTCTTCATTTATCCATGAATAAGATGCACTTGTTTAGATTATTCTTCTCTTTTCTCTGAGAAACAAATAGGAGGGTAACTTTCCTAAAACTAAATAATTGGCAATATCTGCAAACCAAGGTGATTTAGTAGACACTGCAAAAAGATATTCATCAGGAAACTTATCCTTCATAAGTGTATCATTGTTATCATTTTTAATTCTAGATAAAAGCCAGCAATTGTGTTTTGTTTTCCAGGTTAGTCCAGAATGGTGATATTGAATTCTTGTAACATTAATATCCATCTTATTACTCTACCATTAGTAATTGGTTTATTCATTAAATATCTAATGGTAGAATGGCTTGTATGAATGAAAGTTTCATAGCCAGTAATGTAATGTCTAAATTTATTAATGGCAAATGACAGCTAAAAACTCCTTTTCTGTTACACTATATTTAGCTTTGCAGGAGTTAATTTTTTACTACTATAATAAATGGAATAAGGAGTGAGGTATTTTTGTCCTAAAACAACTCTTAGAGCTGTATCTGAAGCATCAATTGATATATGAAAAGGAAATTCCCAATTAGGTCCTTTTAAGATGGGTGCTTCAAAGATCTTCTTTTTCAAAGTTTCAAAATCCTTTTGACAATCAGAGTTACAACTAAATTCATAGTGTTTGGTGAGTAATTTGAAGAGTGGAGATGCAATATTTGGGAAGTCTTCTATGAATCTTCTATAATATCCAGTAAAACCAAGAAAACGCCTAACATCTCGTTGACAACTTGGGATTGATAATTTGGAAATAACTTATACCTTAGATAAGATGAGTCTACCTTAATTCCATTTCTTGAAATATGGTGACCTAAAATAATTCCTTCATTAAACATCATAAAAAAAATTCATGGATTAATGAAAGATTTGCTTCTTTGCATCTTATGAAATTTTTTTCTAAATTTTCAAGTGCTTCTTCAAAATATTCTCCATAAACTGTAAAATTATCCATATATACTTCCACACAATCATGAATAAGATCATGGAAAATTCCTAATGCTACTCTTTGGAATGTTGTTGGAGCATTGCATAATCCAAAAGGAAGTACTCAGTAAGAATAAGTCCCCCATGGACAGGTGAATGTGGTTTTGTCTTGATCCTTAGGTGCTACATGAATTTGATTATACCCACTAAAACCAGCCAAAAATGAGAAATATTGTTTTTGTACTAATGTATCTAAAACTTGATCTACGAAAGGAAGTGGAAAGTGATATTTCAAATTTTCTTTATTCAATTCCCTATAATCAATGCAGACTATCCATTTTCAATTTTTATTAGGAACGATTAATAGGGGTGAAACCCATTGACTGTCTGATATTCGATAGATGAAACTTACATATAACAGTTTCTGCAATTCCTCTTTAACAATTCCTTTCAAGTTTGGATTCATTCTTCTTTATGGTTGTCGAACTGGTCTAGCATTTTCTTCATTTTAGATGTGATGCATGCAGGTTTTAGGATCAATTCCCTTCATATCAGTGTATTCCCATGCATATGCAGAAGAGTGTTTTTGTAATATTTCTAGCAGTTTCTTTTCTGTAATTCTTCCAAGTTTTCATTGATGTTCAATATTTTTCCTGGGAAAAATTCTATTGAAGAATTTCCAAATTTTTCCATAGAATTTAAAGACATTTGTCTAGATGATAGATATTCGATGTTACATTGTTCTTGAAAATTTTGACTATCGTCACAGTATAGAGATGGTTCATTATTTTCTATTGAATTTAAAATTTGGTCCTCCTCATTTATTTGTGCAATAGTGAAAACTGGTTGTATATCATTATCTTCATCTATCCATTCTTCATTTTCTACTTCTATCGTCTTTTTGGTAGGTGGGTACAATGTAAATTTCTTTGTCGAGCTTCCATCTGAGATAAACATGTCTCCTAATCTATAACTGTTAAAGGCAATGGTTGTAGCTAACCATGGCCTTCCTAAAATTAATGGATGTCCTCCTAAATTATTCTTGGGTGTTAGGATCATGAAATCAACAGGATATTCCCAAGGATCTATGGATACATATATATCTTCTAAGACACCATCGGGTTTAATTACAGACCTATCTGCTAATCATAACAATGTGTATTGATGATTAGGAAGCTTAAATTTATCCATAGTTTGTTTGCTCATTATGTTTATGGATGCTCCTAGATCAATCAGAGTGTTTGGTATTTTAGTTCCATTGATGTTTGTTTTTACAATGGGGCTTCTTGGATCTAAACATTTCTAAATTGTTGTTTTCCCCATCATAATATTTGCAATTTTTCTAACTAGTTGAATTCTTTTTTATTTCTTTTCTTTTTCTTCATGATCCTTTAGTACTCAATTCCTTAATTTGTTTTCCAAAAATTAGTATTTGTTTTATTGCTTGTAATAAAGGAAATTTTATACAAACATTTTTCAATTCATCTAACGTATCATAATCAGGCAATATGATTTTTTTTTTCTACTCCTTTGTCGATTTTCAACCTTTCAGGAAAAGGTGGTATTGTGATAGATATCGAAGGTTGTTCTATAATAGAAGTAGAATTAGAATGTGTGGGATTTTTTTACATTCCAGTATTTTATTTATGAGGAAGGTAAATCTCTTCTTCAAAGTCATTATTATCTTTTTGATAATTATTTTCTGTTTCCTGAATAACAATAGATGGTTTCTTCCTTTCTACTACCCTACCAGACCTTAATTGTACATTATTCAGATCTAATGGAGTTATCATATAAGTTTGAGGATTCTGTCCTTCCAAGTTGTAAGTAGGTTGTGAAGTTTTATTGTTTGGATTTGGGAGTGGTTGAAGGAGTAATTGATTTGGTCTTTGTGAAAATGGCAAAGAAAGTTGTGGATTTTCATTTTGAGCTTGATTTTGAGGTAATTGGTTAGTTTGAGCAAACTATTGTGGTGGAAAATTTGGATAAGGTGGTGGATATTGTTGATATAGAGAATATATTCCATAAGGATTTTACCATCCTTGATTCCAAGATTTGGTGGTTGAGCCCAAGGCTGCGATGGCATAGGTGGATTCCAATTATTTTGTGAAGATTGTGCAAATTGTTGAGGATTAAGACCTCGAGTTTGATTTGTTTTAGGACTTTTCCATGGTATTTTGGCAATAAAGTAAAGGGGGTCTACCTAATTTGGCATTCCTTCTTCACTAAACACGACATGAAGACCTGGTATAGAGGGGCATTCTTTTGTATTGTGATTTTCTGAACATATAACATAGGTTTTTATGCTTTTTAAATCTAAAGGACATTCTATCAAAGCATGCTTCTTTCTACACCTAGGATGAAAGATGGATAATGTAACATTTTTGGCTTTCTTCTTGTTTTGTATTTTAAGGGTGTCAATTTATTCACTAAGACTCCCTAAAATAGATGTTTTAAATTTATCAAGCAAACTACCTATTTCTGCCCTACTTACTGTCCTGGTTGCAGATTTATTTAAATCTTGATCAAAGCGGATCCCTTGAACTTTTTCTTGTTCTTGCTTTACCTCTTGAAATATGTACACATAGATCACAGATATTTGCAAATGGTAACTGAGAAATATCTCTTTTTCCCATTGGATTGAGAAGATAAATCAACTCATCTTTAATGGATTTCAGTAAGAGATATTTCCAGGTTTCCTCATCTAGATTATTCATTTTTTCCCTTTTAATATTATAAACAAATCTTTTGACAAAGTCTTCAATATTCTCATCTTCTTTTTGTACCATTTTGAAGACTACATATTTGATGCTATGGGGCATACAACAATCCTTGTATTTATCTAAGAATGCATCTTTCATTTGTTCCCATGTCCTTATAGAATTTTTTTCTAAACTTATAAACCACTTTAATGTTACATCCTTTAAGGTGGCTAGGAACAATTTTAGTATTATGATCTACATAATACTTCAAATTCAAAGAGAAATGTATATGGGTTTTCACTTCTTATTCCATGAAAATTGAGGAGAATAGAGGGTGAGATGTTCTTCATTGTTAATGTTGTATCTTCATCAAGGATAGGGAATCCAAAAGGTTCTAGATCTCCTCTTCCTCGACCTCTTCCACTTCCTCTTCCACCTCCTCTATTTCCTCCTCCTCCTCCTCCAATCCTATGTTGTTCACCATTGACATTATGTACTTATCCTTCTCCTTCTCTAGCCATGATGGATTCCTCAGAAGAGATATTTGGTTCTATAATAGAATTATCTAGTTTTTCTTCTAGTTCCTTTATCAATGGTTTGAAGTAAGTTTCTTCCTCTATAACAGGATTATCTAGTTTTTCTTCTAGTTCTTCTGGTTCCTCTATCAATGGTTTGAAGTAAGCTTCTTCCTCTTCTTCTTCAGAAGGAACTTCCAACTCTTGAGTTATAACTTGTTCTCCAGTTGAAGATAGAAAAATTATTCCAGTTGTTGGATATGTAGGATCTACTTCTGTCACAACCTCTGTTGATGAATTTGGTGAACCTTTAGAATGGATATTGGACCTTAAGACATTAGGAAGTCTATATTTCCCTGCTATTGATGGAATTTGAGTTTGTGTGGGTGATGTGGCACTACGCGATCATGGTGGATTGAGTGATGATGTGGGAATTGAACTTCTTCCTTGACCTACAAACCTACCTCTAGAGTCTCTTTCCCTATGCATTTCATGTTTTTATTTCATGATTCTTTTAAGGGTTCTATTTACACTTCCCCACCAATGATGCCAAAATGTTTGGTCAATTCAATGTGCTTAAATTGCAAGAAAAAATTATCAACCGGAGTTGGTAAACTTGTGAAGTGTAGGTGCACTATATATGATAGAAGCCTATTCTTTCATTTAGTAAGATGATGTTTATGCTTGTTTTGATATTTTCGTTGTTATCTAGATTTTTGTTAGAGTTATATTTCTACAAATTAATATATGGAAGTTAAGCTGATGTTAGAATAAATGGGAGTTAAGCTACTGTTAGATTAATATACCAAATCATATCTAATTGAGTATCATTCTAAAATGTCTTAAGTTATTCATCCTAAAATTATGAATCTATATAAAAAACTTGCTGCTATGAAAGAGAGGATTGAAATTCAAAATCCTGTTTACAAAATATATACAATTCTAATTTTAAAAAGCATGAAAGAAATCTCTAATTACAAACTACAGAGTGATATAAATTTTAATTCTTAAAATCATGAAAATACTAACTATAATGAAGTGAAAATCATTGAAGAACTAAACTATTGAATGACTGTAAGCATAAATAAAATACGAAATGATAAACAAGATGACTGAGTTATACAAAATAATGAAAACAACGAAGTAACTAAACCAGAATGCAGTAATAATGAAAAGAAATTGAATGAAAACAATCATAAAGCAACGAAATTAAAATAAACTAAAAACCTCGATTTTCTACAGGGGCCCTCCACATCCAGTAGGTATAATTTACACTCACATACGCATCGAATCACAGAAAGGTAATTTCAAATTAATACGAGAAAAAAGGTTTGTTTCACAATTCTTCAACAATTAACAATTACTTCTTCCCTAGTATCGTTTACAGAGGGTACATACTTATATAAAATGTGTGCTCAATAGTTTGATACTTCTACGCCTACAGGTTTGTTGTTCAATCCTAATTCAAATATGAAACTAGACAAGAAAAACATTATTTCGTCAATTTTCTATTTGGAAAGAAAATCAAGAAAACATGATGCAATCAGACTTTTGTTACTACGTGTTTGACCAATATTTTTTACCGCGCCACTCTGTGATTCCTTCGGTGAATTGGCTTGAGTGAATAGGAGGAGATCCATGAGGGGATCAATCCTCAACTACCCATGTGCTTAGTTTCTTTATTGGCACACCAGAACCCCGTGAACCGTGGAGGTAGCTGTAGATTTATAAAATAGCTACAGAATCATGTTAATTCAATAGCTAATGCAATATTTAATATAACAATAAGGAACATTAATGAATATGAAAAATAAGACATGTAAGAGTTGTTAACTTACCAAAACCTATGATGCAGGAGCATCGGCATTAGCCACCAATGTGGAGGATTGTCCACATGTTGTGGCTAATCACAGTAAAATTCATTAATTGTTTGGTCGAATTCGGGATTACTGAGAAGGATAAAACTTCTCAAACAGTTTATTATTATTTATGTTTGTAATAAATAAAAGATTGTCTTATTTTAGAGATAGGGATAAGATTGGTTAGATAGGTGTAGCGAGAGTTATGGGATAGGATATTCTATTAAGATCTTTAGGGGAATAGGAAATTTCTGTTAGCAATATTAGGAGGACTGATAGATAGTTGTTTTGGAAGGGGAAGTCTATATATAGATCTTGTTAGAGAGGAGCGAAAGCTCAGATTGGAGAGGGATTGAGTGTGAGAAGTGAGCAAGGTTGTAAGCCTTCAGTTGTAAAAGGGCCATAGATTGTATATCTGGCCATGAAGAGCAAGTTCTGCGTAAATATTTGTTTTATTTGAATATGAGCATGTTGAAATCGTAATTGTTAAGTGGATTAGTGATGATTATTGAATTTCGTCTCTGTTTGTAATTGAATTAGATGGCGCCCATATATGCAGTTATATTATGTTATAATGGATGAGCATATGGGGAAATATATGCCCATGGTGTGTGCAGTGATGAATGGCCAGTTAATGGGTGAAGATCTGCGTGTTATAACTATTGGAGTTGTCCCATGTGAATTGTCGCTCTCCCATATTCATATATGCTGTATTGAATATTTGATGGCCGTTGTATGCATTTAATGGTGGGTTGCTGTTAAAACTAACAGGGTAATGATTATAATGCAGCTGATGTATATGCAAAGTGCTTGAATGTCGATCGTATGTGTTAATTGCCGAAGCAGTGCGCTCTATTTACAAACCGTGGGCGTCCGCGTGATTTATTCTCCGGTGAAACTGTATTAGGGAGGAACGACAGTCACAGGTTATATCTTTGAATGTGTCCGCGTTATACATGCAATAAACATATATTTAGAGCTGTCGCCGAGTAGATAGTGTCGATTGGAGGGAGTTATATTGAACAACGCTGAATTCATAATCAGAGAGCGAAGGCGAAGCGACATGAATTGGAGTCGTAACATATGATTCCAGATTATAGGTATATATTTTAATTTTCAATGCACCCTTGTGTTTAGCAATCAATTAGCAACGATTGGCGAATGCTGGAAAAGTAAGCACAAACAAGCTTGGCGAAATTTCGCCTTGATTCGGCCAAACTCCTCTGCAGTACAGCGTAACCAAGTTCGAATTGGAGGAGCGGATATAGCACAGTCTGCGGACATCATCTACAACTTCGGTTGGAGGAGCGAATATATCCAATTCTGGTGTGTTATAAAGTTTGTTTACAATGGAATTGGAGCGCAATCTTGTAAGTACCAGTGAAATTGGAGGGCGGACCGATGAATGAGATTACAGGGCATCCTTAGTGTTATTATACTTGAATCAGTTGTTACAGAAGGGATTTGTTTGCAGATGTAACGAGAGCGAACCTGTTCTTATTAACCTTGCGCCCATCCTTGTTATGAGTGGAGCTGTCCGGTGTGTGCACGTATGCAGGGATTGTGGAATGACTGGAGTTGTAACCAGCGATCACACACTGTATGGTTAATGATAACTGAAGTTAGAATTTAATTGATGACCGGTCTAAAGCGTGGCGCTTTACCCAAGGTATTGCAGAGGTGGATCATTGCACATGGCGTAAGTGAATATTTATTTCTCTGCATATCATATGTTTAAATCCATTTGAATATTTGGTTACATACTTGCTGTATGTTAGCTTGCGTTGGAAGCTCAATTATGAACAAGGTTTTTGAGACTGTTGGCGCGACATACATATATTATTATGTGTAAGCGGTTCCCGAGACTGTATGGATAACAGAAGCGTGTTGCATGGAGTTGCAGATGCGCATATGCACCTAGTCTATGCGTGCAGTGACATGTGTTTAGTAGAGTCAAGGGGTGAATTGCAGAGGCGTTGTTGAGGTTGTATGGGCCAGATTGCCCATAGGGAAAGTAAGTAAATTACATGAGCGTAGATCGATTTGCCATATGAGTGACCATATTGCGTTATTTGGCATTTGTATATAGCAGAGGAAAAGGTTCCTGGGTATTGCAAGCTCTAGGCTTGCATCATTTTTGGTATCAGAGCTGGAATAGCTCTATTTGAAGGATTCAAGTTTTTTTAATTTAGTTAATTGGATGTGGTGAGTGAATGGCGGATTGTGAAACTGATGAAGATGACTGCTGATAGTCATTTCAGAGGTTCTGGAAAAGACCTCAATAGAGGAAGGAAGAGGGAAAATGCCAAGGTAAGTGGCATATGTGAGCAATTGACGGATGAAGAGTACGAGCGGGAGAAAGTTGAAATAACAATTCACCTTGAATTGTTAATGGAGTTGTTGCAGGAAAATGTGAAAAATCGGACACATGGTTGGACCATGAGAAAGAGGATGAAGTGGCAGAAGCTACACGCAAAGAGGAAAACGCTGATAAACATACAGTTGTCAGAAGAGCTAAGGAAGCTCAAGCAGATGTTGAGTTGTGGAGAACTCAGAGAGTCTGAGTTGGATGTTTCCATTTGTGACCCAAAACAGGGTGAAAGTCTAGGTAAAGAGATCAAAGAGGAGGATCTCATGAACTATTTGGATAGTTCAGAAACATCTGAAGATGTGTTGGCGAGAAAAGCAGATGAGGCTATGCAGTCTTGCAATTTTTCTCACAGTTTATGTATGTTTGCAGAATGTGCAAAAGATGGTGAGCAGTCTGATGGAACTGTCACAAAGGAGAATGAAACTTTTGAGGTAAAGTCTGGTAGAAAATTCCTTTTAGAAAAGGAAGTTAACAATTTATCACAACAGGAAGAAATCATAAATGAAGTCTTGTTGGGAGTAAGACAACAATTCAAAACTGTTATGGAACAGGAGAAAAGTGGAAATGCCGAAGAAAAATTCTGAGGTAAACAAATGTATTTGTTTAATGAAATTGCTGATGAAAGTTTTCAATGTAATGATGCTGAAACCAAGATAACTCAGGAAGATTACCAGAGTAAAGGTAGTGATGAAGTGCTAAAAATATTTCAGAGGGAAATCGAGTTTTTGGAACGGTGGCTAAAGGAAACTGATGAAGGAGGAAAACCTGTTGAATCTGATCCAGGAGAAATTACTGTTACTGTGCATGATAGAAATGAAATATTTTTAACATTTATGGAGTTGAATGAATGTTATAAATTTTCAAATAATGATGTAACTGTAGGCACAGAAAACAACATTGACAGATATGATGTCGAAACCAGAGGAATCGACCAGAAGTTATTTGGCAGTGAAATGGAAGATCAAAATCCACAAGGAAGTTGGGTCTGTAGGGACATTAAGGAAACCGTGAATCAGCAGGATGAAGGCGAAAGTGGCCAACAATTCGAAACAAGATCTATTGAAGTCCAGAAAGTCAATGATGGGAGATTGATGCCTGAAGCATCAAAAGAGACCAAAAGGTCCTCTTTTTTTAAAACTAACAATTTATTGGTGAATGCAAGTATTGTCGCAGGTGCTGAGAAACATTTGACTCAGTTGAGCAATCAAATGAAAGGAAAAGAAATTATCTGTTCAAGAAGACAAGTATGGGATCCAGGAGGACATGGAACAAAATTGCATGATCAGGAGATCATGGTTAATTTAAACTTCGGGAGTCTGATGCAGGAGCATCGGCATTAGCCAGCAATGTGGAGGATTGTCCACATGTTGTGGCTAATCACAGTAAAATTCATTAACTGTTTGGTCGAATTCGGGATTACTGAGAAGGATAAAACTTCTCAAACAGTTTATTATTATTTATGTTTGTAATAAATAAAAGATTGTCTTATTTTAGAGATAGGGATAAGATTGGTTAGATAGGTGTAGCAAGATTTATGGGATAGGATATTCTATTAAGATCTTTAGGGGAATAGGAAATTTCTGTTAGCAATATTAGGAGGACTTATAGATAGTCGTTTTGGAAGGGGAAGTCTATATATAGATCTTGTTAGAGAGGAGCGAAAGCTCAGATTGGAGAGGGATTGAGTGTGAGAAGTGAGCAAGGCTGTAAGCCTTCAGTTGTAAAAGGGCCATAGATTGTATATCTGGCCATGAAGAGCAAGTTCTGTGTAAATATTTGTTTTATTTGAATATGAGCATGTTGAAATCGTAATTGTTAAGTGGATTACTGATGATTATTGAATTTCGTCTCTGTTTCTAATTGAATTAGATGGCGCCCATATATGAAATTATATTATGTTATAATGGATGAGCGTAAGGGGAAATATATGCCCATGGTGCATGCAGTGATGAATGGCCAGTTAATGGGTGAAGATCTGCGTGTTATAACTATTGGAGTTGTCCCATGTGAATTGTCGCTGTCCCATATTCATATATGTTGTATTGAATATTTGATGGTCGTTGTATGTATTTAATGGTGGGTTGCTGTTAAAAATAATAGGGTAATGATTATAATGCAACCGATGTATATGCAAAGTGCTTGAATGTCGATCGTATGTGTTAATTTCCGAAGCAGTGCGCTCTATTTACAAACCGTGGGCGTTCGCGTGATTTATTCTCCGGTGAAACTGTATTAGGGAGGAACGACAGTCACAGGTTATATCTTTGAATGTATCCGCATTATACATGCAATACACATATATTTAGAGCCGTCACCGAGTAGATAGCGTCAATTGGAGGGACTTATATTGAACAACGCTGAATTCATAATCGGAGAGTGAAGGCGAAGCGACATGAATTGGAGTCGTAACATATGATTCCGGATTATAGGTATATCTTTTAATTTTCAATGCACCCTTGTGTTTAGCAATAAATTAACAACGATTAGCGAATGCTGGAAAAGTAAGCACAAACAAGCTTGGCGAAATTTCGCCTTGATTCGGCCAAACTCCTCTGCAGTACAGCGTAACCAAGTTCGAATTGGAGGAGCGGATATAGCACAGTCTGCGGACAGCATCTACAACTTCGGTTGGAGGAGCGAATATATCCAATTCTGGTGCGTTATAAAGTTTGTTTACAATGGAATTGGAGCACAATATTGTAAGTACCAGTGAAATTAGAGGGCGGATCGATGAATGAGATTACAGGGCATCCTTAGTGTTATTATACCTGAATCAGTTGTTACAGAAGGGATTTGTTTGCAGATGTAACAAGAGCGAACCTGTTCTTATTAACCTTGCGCCCATCCTTGTTATGAGTGGAGCTGTCCGGTGTGTGCACGTACGAAGGGATTGTGGAATGACTGGAGTTGTAACCGGCGATCACACGCTGTATGGTTAATGATAACTGAAGTTCGAATTTAATTGATGACCGGTCTAAAGCGTGGCGCTTTACCCAAGGTATTGCAGAGGTGGATCGTTGCACATGGCGTAAGTGAATATTTATTTCTCTGCATATCATATGTTTAAATCAATTTGAATATTTGGTTACATACTTGCTGTATGTTAGCTTGCGTTGGAAGCTCAATTATGAACAAGGTTTTTGAGACTGTTGGCGCGACATACATATATTATTATGTGTAAGCGGTTCCCGAGACTGTATGGATAACAGAAGCATGTTGCATGGAGTTGCAGGTGCGCATATGCGCCTAGTCTATGCGTGCAGTGACATGAGTTTAGTAGAGTCAAGGGGTGAATTGCAGAGGTGTTGTTGAGGTTGTATGGGCCAGATTGCCCATAGGGAAAGTAAGTAAATTACATGAGCGTAGATCGATTTTCCATATGAGTGACCATATTGCGTTATTTGGCATTTGTATATAGCAGAGGAAAAGGTTCTTGGGTATTGCAAGCTCTAGGCTTGCATCAACCTATGATTTACTTCCTTTATTGAGTTGATAGTGATGATGAAAAAGGGAAAATGGAGGAAAAAGGGTGTCAAATCAAAATAGTTATGGAATTCTACACCACAGAAAGTGTCATCTGAGAGTACAACATTTCCTTCATTACCTCCATTAAAATATGGATGCTACTATGGTTTCTCTGCAATTTCTATATTCTCTGCTAACTCTTCAAGGGTGGGGAGAACTAGATCTTTGACTACCAAAACCACCATCCCAATAGGAGTGGTTGCATTCTTCTTTTGAAAATAAGGAAGATTGTGTACTCTAGGGATCAATCCAAAAGCATTTTCAAACTTATGGGTTATAGGTTGGATGGCCTAGATGTGCTCGTAAGATGTTTTACAAGTTTGTTCAAGATTGGGCTAAGACGATTTGCCAACTTCAGGAATATGAGCAGGGTTGGTGTTGGAAATATTGTTTCCTTGAATGAAAGAAGTATGATGAGGGTGAGTGAGGTCATCAACCATAAAAATATGGTTCCCCTCCTTCTAGTGCCGGAAATGTTGACTGTGTTGGACCTACGAACATTCAAGGGGTCTCCCCGATATGTGCTCCTAATTAGACATCACACCATTTGCAATAGGAGCCCCATCCAGAATACATCCCGGGTACCATTTTCTTAAATATTTTCCTTGGCTCTAACTATCAACAAGAGAGAGGAATGCATGTGTGCTTTCAAAAAGTAGGTAGGTGTGCCTCGTGAGTGTTCAGTTGTAAGTTTTTCAATGTACTTCTATTGCAAAGGGAAAAGAAAGTGAGCCTCTAAGATAGAAGTAATAGTACCACTTTGGCAGAAACACGTAAAAACAAGAGATATTTGTCTAACATCCAAGAGAATAGTCCACAAAGATGCGATGGGCATTGCAACCATGTTGTGGCCGGGAAAAACCCCCCTTCTTATTTAGTTTTATCACTAATACTAAATAAGTGGGGACCCTTATTCAAAAATTTAAAAAATTGATTAATGCTTTTATTTCCTTTTTCAATAAAACTTACTATCATAAACTTAGGAGAATACCCTCGAAAAATCCAAAAGGCTTAAGTTTTATGATACGTTAGAATAAAATCACTCCTTAAAGCATGTCGCATCGCAAAAAGGGTAATGGATGCCTTCCTACAAGCAGAATTCTAAGATTGCGAAATTGCGATGCGAAACTACACACTGAAAACATTCATCGCATCACATGCCTCAAAACATCACTTATGCTAAAATGCCTTAAACCATTGATATGCGATGGCGCATATCGCAAATCGCATTTCGCAGAAAACACATCAATGGATGATTGTCATACGCTACGAACTAGCGATATTTTGATTCCGCGATCTGCGATATTGCGAAGTAAATCACAAAATCACCTTATCGCAGATCTTTAGGGCTCGTTGTTCGAAAAAGCTTTTTTCCATAAACTGATGCCCAGTTATGCGCATTAAATGTTAATCAATGAGCTAGTTGGAAATCATTAATGAAATATGGTTTTGATTTGATTGAAGAGCCATTTCATATAAGGTGGTATATTTTATATGTTTTCCGCATTTAAAGCTTTCCCATCACCTTTTTATTATCATTATTCTCTTCTCATTTGTAAACTGCAGGAGCGAAGAGTAGAGAAGTATACATAGCAGTGTTCAGGATATTATGGGAAAAAAGAGTAAAGCTCTGAGTTCTAAAGATAAAGAAATGACGCCCTTATACACAGACACCACTTGTAACAAAGATGTCAGTATTACTACTTGGGAAGGCATGTACAGTCTACTCGAGGAATAAAATCCCAAAATGATGGAGGTTATAGCTACTATAGGCTCACACGAGTCTTCCGAGGTGCCTATTACAGAACTAGCATGTTCGTTCTTACACAGGATAGTGGCGAGGCCCAAAATTCTTCCATACACGGACATGGTTAAATGGGTATTGGATAAAGCTGATATCATGAATAGAGAATTTAAAGCTCACAACAGTGAACTCACGGAGTTGTTCTTTTCACAAAATTTAAGCTTTATATCCTCTAACAAAAATCATGCAAGAGGCGAAAATTGCACCATGGAAGCCCGGATTGAGAAACGAAGGTAGTTTTCGATGCGCGATTAGTGCTAGGTGATAATCGTGCATTGCCAGGAAAAACCCCTCGAGATGGAAAGCCTCTAGTCGCTCAGTTGCCTGTAAGCCTGGAAATTTGTAGGAAAAAGTGCTAAAGGCGAAAAGCAAAACTTGAACTCTAAAACCAATGGTATTTATTAGAGATATCCTCAAGTGGTATGTAGATATGTACAAGAATTGCAGACAAGCTGGAGACAGAAGGCTCAAGAAAGGGCAGAGTCAATCAAAAGGTTAACAAGGTTGAATTGGGATTCTTACTGGGTGTAGTTGGTAAAACCACACAGCCAGTGCATGACTCTCAAATGTATCATCAATTCTGCCGAGAAAATGGCGCCAACACTTGCCGATTCCATTTTCGCAGGACAGCTAAAGTCGGAAGTCGGCCAACCAACTCTCCTCAAGAAAATGTTGAACGCTTGCAATTACAAGGAACAAATACATAGATAGTTAGTTTTAGTTTTAGATTCAGTTTTAGTTTTAATTTTACTTTATTTTTGCCTGAAATAAGGATGGTCATTTAAACCGCATCCTACATTTTTGTAATAAATTATTTTTAGATTTAGTTAGTAGTATTTAAACCCTTCTCATGCATTTAGAGAAGGGTCCTGATATTTGTCAAAAACTTGTCCTCAGAACATGCACTATTGCACCCTCCGAGGAGGTTTTGATGAATGAATGGAACAAGATTTTTTGATATCTACGTTTAATATCTACTATTGATGTTGCACTTTTGTTCTCTTAGTGGATGTTGGATTAAGAAGAGATAAATCATTATTGCTTGAAGCTCATGAGTAGAACTAGTTATAAATGATACTTTTATCTCTTAACTATTTCTGCCTATGCGTTAAAGTGATATTCATGTTCAGTTGTTTAGATATGAATGCGTGAATGCTTGAGTTATCATTTGGCACTTTTGTACAACGATAGTTATTTATTTATGCTTAATATATGAGTAGCTTATTATGCGATATGGTTTTCACAATTGTTTTGTCTAAATTTTTATACGAAATGGTTTATCTTTATTGAATTCTTTTCTCATAGCAGTTGAATGATCTTTATTACCAATTGTTGTTTGAAATCATTTTAGGTCGCATAACGGAAAGATTGCATCCTGGGTTAGTTTAGAATTTAGATATTTCTATTTATTAGAATACAATTGCATGTTGCTAGATTAGATTTAGAATAAAAGCATTTTACTTAGGAATTATTAGAAAGGAAATATCAATTCTCAACACACACACACACATATATTGGGAAACTGGTCCCATATTCACAGTCGGACCCACTATACCAAACAAAAAAGGAGTTGTTAACCAAGGTCCGGACCGGGTGGGTATCCCCCTTGTTGTAGACCCGATTTTTGGGGCTTCAACATATTTGGCGCTAGAAGGAGGGCCTCGAACTATGAATGGCAAGTAAGTCTAAATCTAAATACCATTCTAAGAGTAAATTGCCCTCACAATCTCCCCTGACTTCTCCATCGCACTTAGAATATTTAAATATTGAGCGAGAAGTCCAAAAACAACGACCACTGCCACAAACCCTGAAATTTCATAGAAATCTACTATTGAACCTCCTGAAGTGGAATCTTTGATTCATAAAATTCATCAATTTTCTATATCACCTCAAGGATTTGATAAATCTCAAAGCAGTGTGACTTCGTAATATAACCCTGCTCATCCTCTTACCATATTAAAGAGCGAAAAGTTTGGTATTGAGGCAACTGAGTTACCTCTACCTACAAGGAAGAGAGCAAGGAAATCACCTAAAGGGTCTGATAGAGAGACTCTTTTGTCATCATCATCCATCTCAACCTCTCCACTGCGAAGTCAACCATCCACCCCTCCACTTCAGATTATTGTCCACCAGTCCACTGGAACTTCAACATATCCTTCTTAATCCTCAAGAACTGTAATATCCTCATCTTCCCAACCACAAGGATCATCTTCTGCACTTTCATCTGTTAGTAGTTCAGTGATGGCCCAATCTCCATGGAATAACCCAGGGGCAGTCTTAATTCTTGTGCCCTTGAGTCAAATACTGGCCCATCCTAAAAAATGGTTGCCTAAGTTTAATCCTGAAGCAGGTATGCTAGTGGAAGAACATATAAACAACTTTATGTTATCTATAAATCTCAATGGAGTTACTAATGAAGACGTTGTTGTACGAATCTTTCTTTACACTTTGCAAGGAGCAGACGGATCATGGTATTTCTCATTACCATCCAGATCTATCACTAGCTGGGATATCTTCTAGGAACAATTCTTGACTAAGTTCAGTGATGACAGGTCTACCGCAACATTGATCAATGACCTGTCTAACCTTAGGGCCGATTCAAAGGAACCTTTCTAAGATTTTAACTCACATTTCAATAAACTGTTGAACACAATTCCTACTGCTTCTAGGCTTAGCGAAGAAGTGCGAAGTGAATGGTACATCTCTGCTTTACCATCAAACATAGAAATCTTCGTTGACATGGCTAATAAAACAACTTTAGCTGACAATATGAAGGAAGAAATAGCGGTAGAGAAACATATCATAGCCTTATAAAAGAAAAATTTTGTAGATGAATGAAAATCTAAGAAGGTTACTTTTAAGGAATATCCCAAGAAAAAACAATCGAAAGATCCATTCAATTGAGAAGGATTGCAGAAAGTTTTGAAAACCATGTCTAACGAAATGGTTGACATTAAGAAACAAGTGGCAGAGACTTCTTCTAAAAAGCCATACAAGCCTTATAGAAGAAATACTTCAACTGATTCAAAGCCTCCCAATGCTATTACAAATGCTAAATCAGAAGAAGAAGAAGAGGAAATTGCTACCGAAGAACCTACTGATGAAGAAGAAGTTGTAGAGGTACAAGGTATGTGGGATTTCAACCTCCTAGATGAAGAGGATTAAGAGGCATCTCCGGTTAGTACTCGAAGTAGAAATCAACTTGATCCTCCTCAACCTACTCCTAAGCCAAAGAGTGCAAGCTCAATGCCTAAGGATAAAGTCGCAGCCAAGAAAACGACACCCAAAGTGACTCAAACAAGCCCAGTCCAAATAGATTCACAGACTCCATCTAAAACATTGATTGTTTCAGATGAAATGGAGTATAATATCCTAGAAGACATGAAGAAGACTAGGGCTAACATCAATTTTTATGAATTGAGCAAGTTAAAACATCAGTAAAAGGTACTTTTGAAAGAATTACATGCAGTACTAGTTACACCTCTGTCGCCACTATAATATCTCAAGCTTCCCATAAGATAGGAAGACCTCCAACTAACGTGATTAATAAAATTCATCCAGACGATATAGATTTAATTGGAGGAAGGTCGAGATCTCATACTCCCCCATTTATTCTTACTTATGAAGTTTTCAACAAAACATTGCATAATTGTTTAGTTGATTATGGAGCTTCATCTAATATCTTACCTAAGTCAATACGTGCAAAGTTGAATGTTCAACCTCAAAAATCTACTGTGCACATTTTTCAGCTCGATCGGTCGCAAGTTGAAGTGATCGGCGAACTAAATCAGGTTACCATAAGGCTCTCATCTAATCCAGAGGTATGTCAAGTTATCGACATTTTAGCTGCAGATATTCTAGAATTTTATGGCTTAATTCTTAGAAGGGATTGGTCAGAAAAACTTCATGGATACTTTGCAATTGATTGGTCACATATGTGGCTCCCTTACAATGGTAAACCAAATCAAATAAAGGTTGAGCAAGAAAGACATCAAAAATACAATGTAACAGAATTGGAAGGAGAAAATGAATCAGTAGCATACAACAACAATATTATTGGCAACTATTCTGTTGATTCTTTCTTAGGAAGTTTTAATGCTCATTCTTCACCTTACTTAGAACATTCTATTTTATCTCAAGTAGAAATTTTTTCTCAAACAGATAATTCTAAATGTACTAATTTTATAGATAGTCCTCTAAATAAATCTTTATTTTGGAAGTTATTTTTTGATGGTTCCAAGTCTAATGAAGGAGCAAAAACAGGATGCATACTAATCAATCTAGAGGGAAACAAAATGATGCTAACTTGTAGACTCAAGTTCGACTACACCAATAATACTGCAGAATATGAGGCTTTAGTCCAAGGATTATACAAAACAATCGGATTAGACATCAAATATCTACAAGTCTCCGAAGACTTTGAAATTGTTATCGGATAGGTACGAAATACTATACATTGTCTATCAGGTCATTTAAAGCATTACCAATATTTAGTTCAAGATCTGATTGAACATTTTATAGCATTCAATATTACATCAATTCCTAGACTCTAGAATGCTAGTGCTGACCTCTTGGCAAATGTAGCTTCCAAGCTCATTTCCTCAGAAGATTATAGCCCTGATAGATTTTCAATCGAATTAATTTTTAGACCCTCAATTCCTGATAATATTACCAATTTGAGAATTTTCAATGATGATCCTGATATTGTAAGCTTCCTCACATCAGCGGGATCTTACACCAATCAGATAATTAATGAGGACCAACATGACAGACAATTGCAACGAGATAGCACTAATAATGCTATGCCAAATTTAGTAGTCAAATTAGAAGACCTATATGATTTGAAGGATCGATTCAAAAGATCTACCAATTCAGAACTTCAAAATTCAACTCTTAACCATGAATTAGTAAATCTAGGAACTGATACCAAGCCACAGAATATCAAGCTAGGCCTTGCCCTAGCTCCTGAAGAAAAATTAGCATATGTTTATCTCTTGAAACAATACAAAAGTGTCTTTGCTTGGAACTACGATGAACTTAAGACTTAAGACACTTCCATCATCCAACATACTATCCCAATGATAAACGATGAAAAACCTATCCAACAAAAGCTAAGAAAGATCCATCCTAATCTAGAAAACCAGATCAAATCTGAGCTCATTAAGTTATTGAAAGCCAAAATCATTTTTCCCATTTGACATTCTAAATGGGTTTCCAGCATGGTTCCCGTTAGAAAGAAAAACCGAGACATTAGAATTTGCATTGAATTTCAAAATCTTAACAAAGCCTTCCAAAAAGATAATTTTCCTTTGCCTCCCATGGAGCAAATATTTCAGGCAGTTTTAGGATCATAATTAATGTCCTTATTGGATGGTTTCTTCGGCTACAACCAAGTGTTGGTCCATCCCGATGATCAATTAAAGACCACGTTTAGAACCAAATGGGGTACTTGTGCATATCAAAAGATGCCTTTTGGTCTGATCAACATTGGTGCCACATTTCAAAGGGCCATGGACATCGCGTTTAAGGGATTAGTAAACAAATCAGTAGTAATCTACTTGGATGATATAACTGTATATTCCAAGAAACGAGGCAATCATCTCAGAGATTTAAAACAGATCTTCCAATGTTGTCAAAGGTATGGAATTTCAATTAACCCAAAAAAATCCTTTTTTGCATTAAGTGAAGGAAAACTTCTTGGATTTATAGTGTCCAGATCTAGAATCCATATTGATCCCAACAGAATCAAGGAGATTTCAAAAATACCTTTGCCTCACAACAAGAAAGTTATGCAATATTTCCTTGGCCAAATTAATTTTGTAAAGAGATTTGTTCCAGATTTTTCAAGAATCGTATCTCCTTTATAAGCAATGATTAAAAATAACTCAATCTTCAAATGGGGCCAAGACGAATATGAAGCATTCAATCTGATCAAAAAAGCAATTGTTAACACTCCATCTTTAGCAACTCCAATTATTTATGATCCTTTCATTTTATATACATTTGTCTCTGATAAATCATATGTTGTGATACTCACTCAAGCAAATCAAGATAAGGCAGAAGCCCCAATTGCTTTTTTCAGTTCAAATCTATAAGGGGCTGAGTTAAATTACTTAGACATAGAGAAACAAGCTTATGCTGTTTTCAAAGTGATCAAATATTTCAGACCCTTTCTGCTTAAAACCCATACAAAAATCATAGTACCGTTTCTAGTGGTAAGAAATCTCTTAGTACAGAAAGATGTGGGTGAGAAAAGAGCCAATGGGGTTACCACGTTACAAGAATACGACATAGAAATCAAACCAGCAAGTATTGTAAAAGGTCAAGGATTTTGAAAAATGCTGGCTGGAGCATCGCTTATTTTCGAAATACCATCTGCAGAGATACAAATGTATGAGGTAAGCCTAAACGATGGTGAACCATTATACGCTGATATCATATTTTATCTAAAGAATGGATATGCTCCTTCCAACCTTGATTATACCAAGAAAAGAGCTCTAAGATTGAAGGCTAAGCAATATCAGCTCGTGAACGATGTACTTTTTAGAATGAATTATGATTATGTTCTCCTTAGATGTCTTGAGAAATTTGAAGCTGAAAAGGTGTTGCAGGAACTCCACGATGGACTAGCAGGTGGAAATTATGTTGGAGATGCTACAGCACATAAAATCATGCGCATAGGCTATTATTGGTCCATACTATTCAAAGACACGCATAGCTACCTAAGGAAATGTCAAGTTTGTCAAACCCCTGCTGGGAGACAAAAGAAACCATCATTGCCTTTGCAACCAGTCAATATTGAACAACCTTTTGATCAATGGGGATTGAATATAATAGGTGAGATTGTTCCTCAATATTCTAAATAGCATAGGTATATCCTTAAAGCTACAGATTATTTTACTAAATGGGTAGAAGCATTTCCACTCAAGACAGCTAATGCCGAACACATCATTGATTTCATAGATCAGTTCATAATCACCACGTTTGGTTTACCTTCTGCTTTAATGTTTGATAATGCATCGTATTTTTCTGGCAATGCTATGACTGAATTTGCACTCAAAATAGGTTTTAAGCTTAAATACTCTGCCAATTATTACCCACAAGGAAATGGATTAGCTGAATCAATGAATAAAAGCTTAATCAGAATCACTAAGTGAACCATTGATCAAACTCACAGAAATTGGCACAAGTATTTAATATATGCTTTATGGGCAGATCAAATAATGCAAAATGCCTCCATTGGCACTTCTCCCTTTAATTTAGTTTATGGGAAAGAAGGGGTTCTTCCAACTCATCTAGAAATTCCCTCTTTGACCTTAGTTCATTATATTGATGAAGCACCAACTTCTTCCTTACAATTAAGGCAGCTGGAAATACTTAAGCTAGAAGAGCAATAAGAACAGGCTAAAATAACTCATGCTCATCACCAAGCATCAGTAAAAGCTTCTTTTGATCCAAACATGATATCCAAAAAGGACTTTCAGATGGGAGATCTAGTTTTAAAATGGGACAAGGCTCATGAGGAAAAAGGAAAACATACGAAATTTCAACGAATGTGGCTTGGCCCTTTCCAAATTGTAGAAATCACAGGCCCATCTACTTTTATGTTACAGGATTTAATAGAAAAAAGAGAATCTTTACCTGTTAATGGGCAAATCCTCAAAAAATACTTTCCATAGGAGATCATTCTTCTATTTTGTAGATTATTTTTTCCTTTATTTTCATAATAAAACCAGTTGTAAATGGTTACGTTTGGAATTCACTAAAAAGACAAGTATTTATTTTAGATTTTGTTTTTTCGCTTGTATAAATAGAAATGATTTAGAAAATTGGTCATTATTATTCAAAGATACAGTCAAAGGTTATAAGCCAGAAAATGATACTAGTTTCAACCTTGTAAATTTTAATAAAAAGCGACCTTTAGTGTGAATTTGTTTTCTATCAGTCAAATGAAAGGTATCAATAAAAAAAAAAAGATTCTCTGTAGAAAAGCTCTTTACAAAAACTCTACCATTGTCATCTAGAGCTATTCTTAAGGAAACAATGACTTCCTCCCCACCTAGATAATTACGAGCTTCAAGGAAGAATCCAATGATACACTTTAACTTAAAGAATAAGAGGTCTCATCACGAGCCGACTTATCATGATCATAGATATTATAGCTTGCTGACTTTGCCAAAACTACATACCACAACAAGGCAATGACTCAAGATTGTTGAAATCAAAAGACAAGGGGTCTCATCACGAGCCAGCTTGTCCAGCAAAGTTATAAATCAAGTGAGTGGCACTGTCATAATTTGGCTACCAAACGAAGGCATTGTTCTTTAAGGATTAAAAGAAAATGAAAACAATAAGTGTGGATATGGATTTCTCTTTGAAAATTGTATATTTCTCCAAGTGGGATACAGGATCATTACTGGGTAACACGTAACCCTGTCGAGGCTATAAACGCCTGCTGGCAGCAGAGGCTCTACCTATGACGAATGAGAAAATTTAAAATTGATTTATAGAGAAGGCTTTGTTTTTATCTTTATAAACCAAGTAGTGATTGATGTAGATACAATGACTATCTTGAGGAAGTAAATAACCAAAGTTAACATAGAAGAAACAAACTATCATAGACAGCTAAAAGCATAATGTATTTTTATCTTTCTGTAATAAAGTTTGATTTTCTAGAAAGATTTCTATGTTGAAAGTTTAGAAAATTCAAAAGAAAAGCAGAGATAACTAGTTCTTCCAAGTAAATCGCCAATTGTTGTGGTGAGCAACAACCCCCCTTCTTATTTAGTTTTATCACTAATACTAAATAAGTGGGGACCCTTATTCAAAAATTTAAAAAATTGATTAATGTTTGTATTTCCTTTTTCAATAAAACTTACTATCATAAACTTAGGAGAATACCCTCGAAAAATCCAAAAGACTTAAGTTTTATGATAAGTTAGAATAAAATCACTCCTTAAAGCACTTCGCATCACAAAAAGGGTAATGGATGCCTTCCTACAAGAGAAATTCTAAGATTGCGAAATTGCGATGCGAAACTACGCACTAAAAACATTCATCACATCGCATCCCTCAAAACATCACTCACGATGAAATGCCCTAAACCACCGATATGCGATGGCGCATATCGCAAATCACATTTCGCAGAAAACACATCAATGGATGATTGTCATACGCTACTAATTAGCGATATTTTGATTCTGCGATCTGCGATATTGCAAAGCAAATCGCAAAATCGCCTTATTGCAGATCTTCAGGGCTCGTTGTTCGAAAAAGGTTTTTTTCATAAACCGATGCCCAGTTATGCGCATTAAATGTTAATCAATGAGTTAGTTGGCAATCATTAATGAAATATGGTTTTGATTTGATGGAAGAGCCATTTCACGTAAGGTGGTATATTTTATATGTTTTCCGCATTTAAAGCTTTCCCTTCACCTTTTTCTTATCATTATTATCACCTCATTTTTAAACTACAGTAGTGAAGAGCAGATAAGTATACATAACAGTGTTTAGGATATTATGGGAAAAAGGGTAAAGCTCCGAGTTCTGAAGATAAAGAAATGACACCGTTATACACAGACACCACTTGTAACAAAGATGCCAGTATTACTACTTGGGAAGGCATGTACAGTCTATTCAAGGAAGAAAATCCCAAAATGATGGAGGTTATAGCGGTGAGGCTCAAAATTCTTCCATACACAAACATGGTTAAATGGGTATTGGATAAAGCTGATGTCATGAATAGAGAATTTAAAGCTCACAACCACGAACTCACAGAGTTGTTATTTTCACAAAATTTAAGCTTTATATCCTCTAACAAAAAGAGTGCAAGAGGTGAAAATCGCACCAGGGAAGCCGGATCGAGAAATGAAGGCAGTTTTTGATGCATGATTAGAGCCTAGTGCTAATCACGCATCACCTAGAAAAACCCCTCGAGATGGAAAGCCTCTAATCACTCAGTCGCCTGTAAGCCTGGAAATCTGTAGGAAAAAGTGCTAAAGGCGAAAAGCAAAACTTGAAATCTAAAAGCAGTGGTATTTATTAGAGATATCCTCAAGTGGTATGTAGATATGTACATCAACTACAGACTGGAGACAGAAGGCTCAAGAAAGGGCAGAGTCAATCAAAAGGTTAACCAAGTTGAATTGGGATTCTTACTGGGCGTACTTGGAAAAACCACACAGCCAGTGCATGACTCTCAAATGTATCGTCAATTCTGCCGAGAAAATGGTGCCAACACTTGCCGATTCTGTTTTCGCAGGACAACTAAAGTCGGAAGTCGGCCAACCAACTCTCCTCAAGCAAATGCTGAATGCTTGCAATTACAAGGAATAGATACACAGATAGTTAGTTTTAGTTATAATTTTGCTTTATTTTTGCCAAAAATAAGGATGGTCATTTAAACCGCATCCTACATTTTTGTAATAAATTATTTTTAGATTTAGTTAGTAGTATTTAAACCCTTCTCATGCATTTAGAGAAGGGTCCTGAAATTTTCAAAAACTTGTCCTCAGAACATGCACTTTTGCACCCTCCGAGGAGGTTTTGATGAATGAATGAACAAGATTTATTGATATCTGCATTTAATATCTACTACTGATGTTGCACTTTTGTACTCTTAGTGGATGTTGGATTAAGAAGAGATAAATCATTATTTCTTGAAGCTCATGAGTAGAACTAGTTATAAATGTTACTTTTATCTCTTAACTATTTCTGCCTATGTGTTAAAGTGATATTCACGTTCACTTATTTATATATGAATGCATGAATGCTTGAGTTATCATTTGGCACTTTTGTACGGTGATAACTATTTATTTATGCTTAATATATGAGTAGCTTATTATGCGATATGTTTTTCACAATTGTTTCGTCTAACTTTTTATACGAAATGGTTTATCTTTATTGAATTCTTTTCTCATAGTAGTTGAATGATATTTATTACCAATTGTTGTTTGAAATGATTTTAGATTGCATAACGAAAAGATTACATCCCGGGTTAGTTTAGAATTTAGATATTTCTGTTTATTAGAATACAATTGCATGTTGTTAGATTAGATTTAGAATAAAAGCATTTTACTTAGGAATTATTAGAAAGGAAATATCAATTCTCAACAAACACACACATATATGGGGAAACTAGTCCCATATCCATAGTCAGACCCACTATACCAAACGGAAAAGGTGCTACTAACCAAGGCCCAGACCGAGTGGTTATCCCCCTTGTTGTAGACCTAATTTTTTAGGCTTCAACAAACCACTACAAAACATTTTCAATATGATAAGCACTAAAATAACCAAAATAGTTCAACTACTTTAGTATAGGTGAAAACAAACATGAATCATAAAAATTCACAGAAAGTTTTACAAAAATTCATAATCCATGCATGAAGAATGTGTTGTCCATCAGGCTTCATATATTAAACACGTGTATACAACAAACACCACTAGCTCCAATAGTGGAGCATTGGAGACACTACTTTCTCCCCAAAAGAACTAGCTTGTCTTTTCGATGTCTTGCGGGAGGAGCCAAGGTGAAAATTCATTTTCTCATACAATGAGGGTGTATATATGACTAGTGGGGTGATGCTTCACCTCCCTTGTGACTCTTTGATTACCTCATGATTGTTTGAATTCCTATGACTTTTCAACTTTACATGACTCTTCATATTCTGTATCTGTCCTTTGGACTTCCACTTTACACTATATTTTGAATGTGAATTTACATAATCCACAAAAGTGATGTCGCATATGGTAACTCATAACATGAAGCTGATGACATGGACTGCATGATCACATAGAAATGTCAAGTCATTCTTGTTGCTTCTTTTTATGTGTCTCTTTATAATGTTATTTTGTCCACCTCCATATGGCTTAAATATGAGGAGTCTTCAGTGATATCGAATCTTGAATAGTGGTAGCAAAGTGGTGTCCCTTTGCTTTCTTTTGATTGATCCACTTACATATTCAGCTACAAAGGTGTCTTCTTGCATGTTCCCTCCTCCATCTCTTTCTTCATCATCTTGTCATGGTGTGATAAAGTACTTGCATATGCAATTCACTAATGAAATGAAAACATCAGTCTGATAAACCCCTAGTCTAACATGACGCATGAAAATCCATGAACTGAGTCGACACCTAGTGGTAGGCAAAGGGACAGGCTCAGTGACTGCACAATTACATAGCTCAGGCAATCAAGGGTCAGGCTTGAGCCTTGAGACTATGCAATGCATAGTTCAGGATGGATTGAGAAAATAGATTACGTAGTTAGGGATCTTAGGGAGCCACAGTAAGGGCTTGAGCACTGATTTTTCCCACTACATAGTTTTGGAAGGTAGAGGAGGAAGAATTATTTTGCACTTGTGCAATTTAGCAGCTCAGGGTTGGGGTTTGAGTCTTGTGATTATGTAATGCACAGTACTAACTCAGAAAGAGAGAAAAATTATGATTTTTTTTGGGTCAGAGGCTAAGATTGAGCATTGTGATCTCACAGTGAATAGTCTTGGGGTGCAGTAACTGCACATTGTGCAGTGCCAAGAGGTGGGGTTGCAGTTTAAGCACCGAGATTGTGCAATGTGCATCTTAGGAGGGTTGAATGAGACTAGGTTGCTTGTCGGGTGTTTTTCCAAAATTGGCTAAGTGTGGGATCGATGAAGTTGATGTGAACAGTGATAATACTTGAATGTGATCACACATTTTGAACACTTAACAACACAACATAGATCATCTAGAAGACATGAACAATTAACTTCACTTAGTGTGACAACTTTGTGATGATAAGTGTGACACCAAAGATACACTTTGCGACGACCGTGATAAGACTTATGCGACAGTGCTTAAAACTTTGAAAGTGAATGTCACAAATGTTTACAGTGTAAGAAAAACTCATTTATACAAAGGTAACCCCTTGAAACCACCAAAAAAACCTATATACATCGTGCGACACTTAACATGCGAAAGATGACACTTTGATTTTCTTGCAAATGGGATAAAAACACTTAGGGGAAACACATGGAATGAGTCTCAATGTTTGCAACGAAAATACACAAGATCAAGGTAGGCTCTGAAATTTAGGTGTAGGCCAAAATTTTGGAGGGTGTTGTAGCAATGACAACATGTGGAAAAGAATAGATACAAGAATTCTAGCCATATCAAAGTAGATTATGTGTTTGGTACTGTGAGAGTGCTCAACAATAACTAATTTGGATAGCTGATTATGGATATTACCAGTCATGCTCTTTGATGCATGCCTTTAAGGATCTTCATGTTTATCATATGTATGATTTTCAGTAAGATCAAGGGATTTCATAGATTCCAAGGCTAGGCAGGGGATTGATTTCTCTTTATTGTACCTAAAGAGTTGCCTTAGGGTGGTGTGGTGTTTGAAATAGGTTTGAATATTATTTTTTCGTGGAATTTTGGCAATATGGTCTGTAAAACCTTGAATGTAAGGGAGAGTTATTTTTGTTAAGGGGGGAGATGAAGGATTAGTTTTGGGTTTAGGATGGAAAGCTAAGTTAAATGATTTTTTAATTTGAGAAGAGGAGTAGTCATTGGTTTGGAGGAATTTGGTCAGGAGGAGATGTTTCTTTTCAAAGTGATTGGGATTATAAATTCAAATGGCTCGAGTCACTAAGGTCTTAAGGATAACAACTTTCTGAATAGGTCGTGATGAGACCATGAAGGTATCTATTAGTATGAGCTTTTTTTTTGTAGACTTGATAGGAGAGGGAGCCATCAAGAAGTTTAGACACAAGAATGTCAAGTAATAGAAAGGAGTTGTTGACTTCCATTTCCATGGTAAACTAAAAATGAAAAAAAATAGTAAAAGAAAGTTTGATTATTAATTTATATTTTGTATTAATAATTAAAATACTTATTATTATTTATATTATAATATTTTATTGTTATTATATTATATAAATAAGATGTAAATTATATTTTTATTGGATTTTCTTCGCCCATTTATAGGATATTTAATCGCTGCTGTTATTCTAAAAAAATATACACTTTATTTATATTAATTAAAATATTTATTTGCAAATATAAAATTATTAGTATATAATTTTGGTAATATTTTAATATAAATGAAGTGATCATATATATAATTTACAGAGTTATAAAAATTCTAAAAATATTGAACATTTATCTCTTTATATAGGTCTATTTTGTTTTATGATTAGGTGTTAAAAACTTTATTTTCAAATTGATTGTGTATATTTGAAATTTGTTTATGGACATCAATGTAGTATAAATTTAGATGGTTTTTTCACTTTTTAGTGAACAAGATTTAAAGAAGATTAATTTAAAGTCATAAGGCACAAAAGGATTGTGTGTTTCAATATGATTATGTTGGTGTTAAGAATCTGTATAGGTATATTTTAAAATTAATAATAATTCTAGAAACATAATGATCATAGATGATTATAATGCATAATATTTTTTGAACATAAAAACATTTATATAATTAAAAAATATTTAACTATGAAAAAGTGAAATACCGTATGTTTGTTAAGTTGATTATGGCTAAATTTGTTGGTCATAGACTCATTGTAAATGATTTAAAAGTATACAAATTAATGTGTAAAAGTGTAAAATGTTTTAAGTGATAATAAAACTATTCGAGTTTTTTTAGTTGGTTTTGTTTGATAAAAACATATTTTTAAAATTGAAAATATGGTAAATAATGTGATTAGTATTTCTATTTTATATAATTTTTTATGCTTAAGTGTATAATATTTATGTGGTCGCTAAAAGTTAATAAGCATTTAGGAGGATTGATTTCCAATTTTATTTATATTAAAATGCAATATTTATGATTCAATATTACTTTGAATAAAAGTTTTATGTATATTATATTTTGTTATTTCTAAAATTGTTTAGAGATATGTTTTTTTTTAAGGCAAGTTAAGTTATTTTATATTATTAGAAATATGCAAAAATATAAATTTGAAGAATTAGAAATGTTTGTGTTCTAGAGTAAATTAGGGATAAAGAAACTATGTGGATACAACTTTTTCATGAAAAGAAAACCATACTGTATCTCTTAGATATTTGAGCTTTAGAGTTCACAATATCACAAAAAAAGGAGGAGTTTTGAGGAGAGAACCATCTTCCCATGACAGGTGTTGGTCTCCAAGTATGAATCATGCAATTTACCCAAACCACATTTAATTGTCAACTCGGGGTTCTATCATTTGTTTCAAGGATATCATGCACTGTATGTGTAGGCCATAGTTTCCCTACTTAGCAGTGAACATTAACTATAAATTCATCAATGTGTAACTGCAAGCAATACTGTAAGAACAAGTAAGAGTAACAACAATTAATAATTGTAACAACAAATACGAGTAACAACAATAAGGACTCACATCAACGCATTAATAAACATTCACAACAATAATAAAATTACAAAAATAAACCTAACACAAATCTAATCCAACAACACCTAGGCAGGAGAGTGGGCCCAACTCCCTAATCAGGGTTGTGGCGAGATCAAATAATCACTATATGCTCACAAGATCAATTTATCATTAACAAAAGAAATATTACAACTGTGTTGTTACAGACTCAAAGTTAGAGTATTCTCTTGCAAAATTAGCGCCTCTTAACAGTGTTTACTTTCACAGCTCGCAACTCTACTTTATACAAATTTCCAATGATACAGCTCCTAGAATCACGACATTGTCTGCCTTTAATTACACGGTGATTTTCAGAATGAAATAGAACGTTAAAAGATAGTAGTGTATCAATTAAAGAGTTGATTCACAAATGCATCCATCATTCAGGAATAGCGCTGCCACTTTGATAACATCGTTCATTGAATCACAGGCCTGGTCATTCTCCCTTTAAATCTGCAAAAACAATTGAATTAGCAAGTCACTTTGGTAATAATCCCCTACAACTATGCTTCATTGACCAATAATCCATAAAGACATGACAAGAGGTATACCTGTGCAATTTAAGATATCGATTAACCACTATTGGCTTGAAATGGATAAACCAATAGGGTAAAAAGGGTGAGTAAAAGTATGCAACTCTAGTCACCAACATCTCCCCCCAACTGGCCTTACTGTATATCCTCATGCAGTTCATCGCCTATGCAAGTCTAGGTTTGAGCTACGACGTTTAGCGTGAAGCTATGCAAGATCATATTTGGTAGACGTCTTTTTCCCTAGAGGCTTATACCCATCTGTTTGGACGAATTCTTTCCACCAATCCTTACTTACCTTGTAAGCTGAAGTGTACTGATCAGCTGGCAACTAGATGATGGGAAATCGAAACCTCAAACCCATCCATCGGACCCCATGAAGTCACATACACGCAATGTACTAGGGTACCCTATTTAGAGCTTGAGAAAAATTGGGGGCCCTAAAAGGCTTACGTATCCTGACAGTTGATGACGAAAGTATCCACCTTTTCTGGAAGTTGTTCCAGGCCTCCTCCTGACAAGTAAAGATATTTTTTGTGCATATATCAGCACAGCATTGCTAAGTTTCCAACATCTTCTCTTTTCATCCTTCAATTCCCAAAAGGATTTCGTGTTTGTTATAAACATTTACAAACTTACAATTCTCCATCTTGATGTCAAGTGGCCTATTTTCCTGGTTTTCTTAAAACGTATCAAAATAATTCTTCCATTTAACCTGGTTGAGGGTATAGGAGGTAAAATATTTTAGTTGAATGTCTCCTACATATGGCACCGGGTTAAATAATTGATCATTTCCCAGGAAGTAGTCATGCATGTACAATTCACACATCAAATGTTCATCCAAAACATTGTGGCATCTCATGATGTGTAAAAACTACATTGAATCTTCCATATCATGACTAATCTCCTGGCGGATGATTTCTAAACAAAAGAATTGATATTGTTCATGGAGGAACAAGACGTAGCTATGAGCATGGGGATGACAAACCATTACCTGTTGAGCCAAGGTAAACATCTCTTCCTTATCGACTTTGAGTAACTTCACCTGTTCTTCCAACCCCTCAATTCGCTTCTGTTGTTTCTCCTGCTTCCACTTTTCCTTTTCTATCTATTCTATATAACCAAAGATTGTTTTTGCATATTGCTCACGAGTTTTCCTTATTCCTTCCTAGTGTGCCTCTACAAGAATAGATCCTTGTTGAAAGCGAGTTGTTGTAGCTTTCCACTTTTAAATCTCTACAGATATGAAAAACTCTCGTGCCTCGATCATATGCAAGAGCGACTTTCGCTATGTAGCTTATGAAGTTGTTGGTCTGTCTTCAATTTGTGTTGGCACTGAAATAGTTTCAGGTTGGGGCTCACAGCGATTTTCTTATGCTTTCTCACTTTTCCTCGTAGGTGCCACATTTGTTTCCTTAATTTCATGATCTCCATTTTCAACTGCATATTTTCTCTTAATTGTGCCAAGTATCATTCCTTAAGAGGGGGTCTCATTTTTTCACATTGCTCGATAAACTCTTGCTTTACAATTATTTCTTCTATCGGCCTCATAGTTGATCCAGGGCCTAGAGGTTTGATGTTGACAAAATCGTCAATCGACTCTTGCTTGACTTTGATTTCTTCCGTTGGTTTCTCAAATTGGGGAACAACCCCTCCATCTATTTCTTCACATTGCAAGACCTCTACATCATCCCTTTGCACTTCTAGACTCACTGCAGGGTCTTGTGTAGTAGTGTCTTTGACACCCTTCTCTTGTAATTTCTCTGCTTCCCGACCATCCTCTTCCACTTGTGTGGGAATGGTTCCTAATCTTTGTGGGTTAGTTTTTTCAGCAATATCCTTTTCCAATTTCTCATTAATGGTTTCTAACCCTTGTAGGTTAGTCTGATCAGTAGTATCCTCTCCCTTATGCTCTAGAATAGTCTCTAACCCTTGTGGGTCACCCTCGTCTACAACAGTCTTCTCCATCTTCTCAGAAGTAGTCTCTAACCTTTGTGGGTTAGTATTATTAGCAACATCTTCCTCCATCCACTCGGGAATAGTTTCTGGCCCTTATGGGTCAGTCTGTATAGCTGCATCTTCCTCCATCGGTTCAGGAGAAGTTTCTATAGGAGTAACACCGGCCAACGCTTATTCATTTTGTTCTTCAGTCAGTGTTGGTTCTTGTGTGACAATTTTAACCTCTAACCCTTCAATTTGCTCAATTATTTCACCAATTGACACTAGTTTTTGAATGACCACGTCAATAATGGTTCCCTTAGCTTTACCAACAAATTTTAGGATAGGAGGAGAAGCTTCTTGTTTCTCCATATGTATAGAGGAACATGTTTCCTTGCCCCTCTTGGAAAGGATGCAAGAAAAGGAGAACGAGTAATGATTACATCGATGTTTGTTCTCTCAATTCCTACAGATGCAAGCCCTCCTTCCTCTTCTTCTATATCCACCGGTTGTTCTATGCTCCCCTTTTCTCTTCCTTCCTGTGCTTTTTCCAAGTTGTTCTTCTTCTCTGCAACCAACATTGTCTCTTTTGGAGTGGTGTCAGTTGCAGCCCATGTCTCCCCCAAAGGTTCCACATTCAATTGAATAGGTGGTGTTGGTTCTTGTGTAACAACACCACCTACATTTTCAATCATAGGTTCTTCAACTGTTTGAACAGGTGGTGTTGGTTCTTGCGTAAGAACAACACCTACATTCTCAATCAAGAGTTCTTCAACGATTCAGACAAGTGATGTTGGTTCTTGTGTGTCGGCATCACCTGTAACCGCACCCATGGGTGGTGATTTTTCTCCTTGATTGTCAGTCGACATTGGTTCTTGTGGAGCAACGTTGACTACACTCTCTTCTACCTCCATCACATCCATCTCTATTGGGCCAATAGGTGATGTTGGAACAACGTCGTCTGTGGCCCCTTCTTCCATTGCTACATCTTCTTCCTGTTCTCCTATAGGTGACATGCCCACAAGTTCTTCCTCAGCCAATTTGGTGAATTTTATCCAAGCCATAGAGGTCCGAGAAAGAGAATGCATCACCAATAATCTTACCAACCCATTATTTGTAAGAACTTCTAATGGTTGTCGAGACTGTCAGGCAAATTGCACCATTAGGTGAAGGCGGATCCATAGGAAGTATGGCATATCCAAAGCATGAACCTATGCATTCTGAAACCAAAGGCATGCAAGAAGTTTGAAGTGATACTTAAACAATGTAGAAAAATGGCCTTCACAAGTAACATACATCATTAAAAAATATGTCACCTCATGGATATGGCAGTGATTTATGATCATACCCTCTTCCTTTCTGGACTGTTGTCTCCCCAACCTATAAAAAGATTTCAAAAAATCCGATAGAGGAGACTTCTGAGAGAACCATTTCTAACCTCTTCGTCGCAATCCACTAACAATTGAAATAACTTCTCTTTGATAGAAATATCTAATGCACAGAGTCTAGAGTGATTTCCTTGCAATTTTAATGTAAATTCCATTGTGATGGCTTCAACAAATCCTTGTAGTCTATCAAAATACACATGCCACCTTGCATCTAAGAAAACTTGCCAAACTTCTGCATTGCATCGAACCTGCTCTGTATTCTCTGGTTCATGTCTCATAGCTTGTCCACCCATTTTGCAATGGCTTGCAACATCAATTTGGAGTAACATCAGACCATCGGGAAGGAGTTCTGGCTAGTAGATTTGTAGTGAGAGCTTGTGCCAGGGATGGAGTGAATGAAAGTAAAAATCGGAAGGATAACGATGAAAATATGGAAACATCACGGCGAATAATGTATAATAATGGTAATTATTTTGCAACATTGAAAAGAATCGTCCATTAGTACATCAAGTCCCAATGCATATGGACATCGTGTGAAATATGGTGGAGAATCGTGCTTAGCTCAAGGTTTGATAAAAGTAATAATGAGCCATCATTATAGTACCTCCCTCCAAGTAATGGGTGACTGTTCGCGGTCATGTCACATAAATTATTAATCAAATCCACAAAGTTGATCGGGGATGTAACTGGGTGACTTAACTTGATGAAGTAAAAATAGTGGGTGAGTAACAACATTGAGGGAGTAACAACACCCGAGGAGTAACAACACCTCTTGAACACTTAGATGAAATCACGATGGAGTAACAACACCGGAATACTTAGACAAAATCACGATGGAGTAACAACACCAAAGGAGTAACATCACTAGAATACTTAGACGAAATCGCGACGGATTGATAACACCGAAGGAGAAATAACACTGGAACACTTAGATGAAATTGTCATCTCCTTGGAGTAACAACACCAGGGAGTAACATCACTAATGAAGTACCTAGTCAAGATTACCATGATCAGAGTAGCAACACCGGAGGAGTAACAACACCAGTGAAGTACTTACATGAAATTTCCATCATCAGAGTAACAACACTAGAGGATTAACAGTGCAGGCGAGGTACCCACGAGAAAAAAGATTGATAACGTAGTAACAACATTATCTCTCTCTCTCTCTCTCTCTATATATATATATATATATATATATATATATATATTAAATCAGGGGTGCAGAGGAGGAATTCCTTGCACTAATAACTTCAAAACTAGAGTTATCAAAGAGATATTTGATAAAGGAATCTCTTTAAGCTGCACGATGATAAAATCTAAGGCGATGTCCATTCACGATCAAAGGAGTACGTGCCTCATCAATTGTGATAAGTCTCATAGTCTCATTATCAAACGTTGTATCAACTTCAGATGGTACCATCCACATAGAGCACAGTTTTCCCTTAAACTCCTTAAACCGAGAATCATAGAGTGATGCCCAATCCCCTCTTTGAAACACCTTTCTCTTAATGAATTTTATTGTGCCATTTAGTTCACTGCTATTGAATTGCAACAATGTTATGGACAATTACCAAACAAATTTCATCCAACTCATTCAGCTATTCCAAGCAATCTTTCTGGGCTCGAAACAAAGGGAATTTCCCATAGACAAGCTCATATGGTGAAAACCCTGTTGTGTTTCGCCATGTTGTTCAATACACTCGCAGTGCATCAGGAAGTTTGTCAGCCCAATTCTGGCAATGGTTTGCTACAGTCTTTGTAAGAATATTCTCTAGTACCTTGTTTTTTCTCTCGACTTAACCATTTGCCTGAAGGTGATATGGAGACAAGGAATAATACGAGTGTGTGTTGATTATAGGGATGTTAATCATGCTTGTCCAAAAGGAAACTATTCCACTTGCTTTCTTGACCAGATAATTGATGAATGTGCCAATGTGAAATATTTTCATTTATGGATGGCTTTTCCGGTTATAATCAGATTAGTATCTACCCAGAGGACCAATATAAAGCTTCCTTTCTTTGTCCTTGGGGCACATTAACATATAGGAAACTCCCTTTTGGTTTGAAGAATGTTGGGTCAACTTTTCAAAGGGCAATGAATTATACCTTCCACGACATCAAACACATTATTTAACCCTATATAGATGATTTACTTGCTCATTCACGAAAACGGGTTGATCACCCACAAGATTTGAGACCCATATTTTTACGGTGTCGACACTACAAAATTTGACTCAATCCACATAAATATCTGTTTTGTGTTGGTTATGATCATTTTCTTGGTTTCATAGTGTCCAAATAAGGAATTCAACTTGACCCTTTGAAGGTTAAAGAAATTCTTGATCTTCCTCCACCTTCCAATTTACTTCAGTTACAGAAACTCCAAGGGAAGGCTAACTTTTTAAGGAGATTCATTCCCAACTATGCCGAAATGGCTAAAGGATTCACTCATCTTTTGAAAAATGGAATTCACTTCCATTGGGACTTGGTTGCGCAAGCTTCCTTTGATGCTATCAAAGATACCCTGATCCAAGCATCACTAATGTATTCTCCTAATTATCAGAATGACTATTTCCTGTATCTCGCCACTGCAGATATAACCATTGTTATGGTTTTAGTCCAAGAAGAATATGGGATTGAACATCCAATCAATTATTTGAGTTGTGATCACAATGATATGGAAGTTAAGTATTCTTACATTGAGAAGCTAGCTTTGGCTACCATTGAAGATGTACATAGATTTCGCCATTATATCTTGCTCCGAAAGACCACTGTCATTTCGAATTGAAACCCTATGACATACATCTTCTCACATCAATTGTTGGAGGCAAATATTCAAAATGGGTCATCATTTTGTATGAATTTGATTTGGAATTCATCAAATCCAAGACAAAGAAATCTCTAGTTTTTCCCGAGCTTCTTTGCAACCTTCCCTCTACCGCCATCTACTCAACAATGGAACCATCAATCTTGGATGAGTCTTTGTTTCTGATCTCGTCATCTGACCCATGGTATGGAGATATACTGATCTATCTCCAAACCCAAACTTTCCAACCCAATACCTCTCACTCGCAACAGCGACGTATTCAATATCAAGACAAAGGTTATTTGATCATTAGCGACACCCTTTACCGTCATGGTATCAATACGATTTTATGGAGGTGCCTCACACGTGAGGAAGCTGAGAAAGTTATAAATGATTACCATTTTGGTGCTTGTGGTAGAAATTTATCTAGTTATGCTACCACATAGAAGATTCTCCATGATGGTTACTTTTGGCCTACCATATTTAACGATTGCATTACTATTGTCATAAGTTGTCATGCATGCCATATTTTTGACCATAAAACTCGATTACCACCTGCACTAATACACTTTATCATCGCTGTTGGACCATTTGCAAAATGGGGCATTGATTTCATGACATGTAACCCTCCCTCGTCTGGGGGGCATAGGTGTATTATTGTCGTCGTTGACTATTTTACGAAATGGTTCGAGGCGATGCCTACATTAAACAACAACGGTGAGACAACTGTGATTTTTTTAATCAACCATGTGGTTGCACGGTTTGGGGTGTGCCACAAGCCATAGTTATAGATCATGGTTTGCATTTTCACAATCACATGATGACTGAATTAACTGCCAAGTTAGGACTTCACACGATAGTTCTACTCCTTATTATCCACAAGTTAATGGACAAGTTGAAGCCATCAACAAAATCCTTAAGCGAATGTTTCAATGAATGATAGTTTTTCACAAAAGAAACTGGCATTTGATCTTGTACTCAACTTTTTGGGCTTACTGAATCTCCGTAAGAAACTCAACTGGATTCAAATCTTTCCAATTGGTGTATGGTCTAGAGGAAATTTTTCCAATGCAATGTGAAATTTCACCACTAAAACTCACAATTGACTTGTTACTTGACACTTCTAATGAGGAAGCAAGTTTCTTAGAACTCATCCATATATTTCTTTCTTTCTTTCTTTATTATTATTATTATTATTAATATATATAATATATATATATATATATATATATATATATATATATATAGATATATATATATATTTTAAATCAGTGGTGCAGAGGAGGAATTCCTTGCACTAATAACTTCAAAACTAGAGTTATCAGAGAGATATTTGATAAAGGAATCTCTTTAAGCTGCACGATGATATAATCTAAGGCGATGTCCATTCACGATCAAAGGAGTACGTGCGTCATCAATTGTGATAAGTCTCACAGTCTCATTATCAAATGTTGTATCAACTTTAGATGGTACCATCCACATAGAGCATAGTTTTCCCTTAAACTCCCTGAATCGAGAATCATAGAGTGATGCCCAATCCCCTCTTTGAAACACCTTTTTCTTAATGAATTTATCGTGCCATTTAGTTTGCTGCTATTGAATTGTAACAATGTTATGGATAATTACCAAACGAATTTCATCCAACTCATTCAGCTATTCTAGGTAGTCTTTCTGAGCTCGAAACAAAGGGGATTTTTCATAGACAAGCTCATATGGTGAAAACCCTGTTGTGTTTCGCAGTGTTGTTCTATACACTCACAATGCCTTAGGAAGTTTGTCAGCCCAATTCTAGCAATGGTTTACTACAGTCTTTGTAAGAATATTCTCTAGTACCTTTTTTTTTCTCTCGACTTAACCATTTGCCTGAGGGTGATATGGAGACAAGGAACAATACAAGTGTGTGTTGATTATAGGGATGTTAATCATGCTTGTCCAAAAGACAACTATCCCACTCGCTTTCTTGACCAGATAATTGATGAAGTGTTCTGATGTGAAATATTTTCATTTATGGATGGCTTTTCTGGCTATAATTAGATTAGTATCTGCCCAGAGGACCAATATAAAGCTTCCTTTCTTTGTCCTTGGGGCACATTTGCATATAGGAAACTCCCTTTTGGTTTGAAGAATGTTGGGGCAATGTTTTAGAGGGAAATGAATTATGCCTTCCATGACATCAAACACATTGTTTAACCCTATATAGATGATTTACCTACTTATTCACGGAAATGGGTTGATCACCCACAACATTTGAGACCCATATTTTTATGATGTTGATGCTACAAAATTCGACTGAATCAACATAAATATGTGTTTTGTGTTGGTTATGATCATTTTATTGGTTTCATAGTGTCCAAAGAAGGAATTCAACTTGACCCTTTGAAGGTTAAGGAAATTCTTGATCTTCCTCCACCTTCCAATTTACTTTAGTTACAGAAACTCCAAGGGAAGGCTAACGTTTTAAGGATATTCATTCCCAACTATGCCGAAATGGCTAAAGGATTCACTCGTCTTTTCAAAAATGGAATTCCCTTCCATTGGGACTAGGTTGTGCAAGCTTCCTTTGATGCTATCAAAGATACCCTGATCCGAGCATCACTAATGTATTCTCCTAATTATCAGAATGACTATTCCGTGTATCTCGCCATTGCAGATACAACCATTGTTATGGTTTTAGTCCAAGAAGAATATGGGATTGAACATCTGATCGATTATTTGAGTTGTGATCACAATGATACAAAAGTTAAGTATTCTTACATTGAGAAGCTAGATTTGGCTACCATTGAAGATGTACATAGATTTTTCCATTATATCTTGCTCCAAAAGACCACTGTAATTTCGGATTGAAAGCCTATAACATACATCTTGTCACGTCAATTGTTGGATGCAAATATTCAAAATGGGTCATCATTTTGTATGAATTTGATTTGGAATTCATCAAATCTAAGACAAAGAAATCTCTAGTTTTTCTCTAGCTTCTTTGCAACCTTCCCTCTACAACCATCTACTCAACAATGGAACCATCAATCCCGGATGAGTCTCTATTTCTGATCTCATCATTTGACCCATGGTATGGAGATATACTGATCTATCTCCAAACCCAAACTTTCCATCCCAATACGTCTCGCTCGCAACAACGACGTATTCAATATCAAGACAAAGGTTATTTGATCATTGGTGACACCCTTTACTGTCATGGTATCAATACGATTTTATGGAGGTGCCTCGCACGTGAGGAAGCTGAGAAAGTTCTAAATGATTTCCATTTTGGTGCTTGTGGTAGAAATTTATCCAGTTATGCTACCACATAGAAGATTCTCCATGATGGTTACATCTAGCCTACCATATTTAACGATTGCATTACTATTGTCAGAAGTTGTCATGCATGCCAGATTTTTGACCATAAAACTCGATTACCACATGCACTGTTGCACTTTATCATCGCTGTTGGACCATTTGTAAAGTGGGGCATTGATTTCATGACATGTAACCCTCCCTCAACCGAGGGGCATAGGTATATTATTGTCGTCATTGACTATTTTACGAAATGGGCTGAGGCGATGCCCACATTAAACAACAACAGTGAGACAACTGTGCTTTTTTCATCAACCATGTGGTTGCATGGTTTGGTGTACCACAAGCCATAGTTACAGATCATGGTTTGCATTTTCACAATCACATGATGACTGAATTAACTACCAAGTTAGGACTTCACATGATAGTTCTACTCCTTATTATCCACAGGCTAATGGATAAGTTGAAGCCATCAACAAAATCCTTAAGCGAATGTTTTAATGAATGATAGTTTTTCACAAAAGAAACTCACATTTGATCCTGTACTCAACTTTGTGGGCTTACCAAATCTCCATAAGAAACTCAACTGGATTCACACCTTTCCAATTGGTGTATGGTCTAGAGGCAATCTTGCCAATACAGTGTGAAATTTCATCACTAAAACTCGCAATTGACTTGTTACTTGACACTTCTGATGAGGAAGCAAGTTTCTTAGAACTCATCCATCTAGATGAAACATTTCATGAAGTCACATTGGCCAATGAAGCACATAAGAAATGAATTAAAGCGCAATATGACCGCAATGTCAAGCCTTGCATATTCTCAGAAGGAGACCTGGTCTTGCTTTATGATTAGGAAAATGATAAATTAGGAGCAGGAAAATTTGAACCACTATGGATGGGCCCCTATATTTTCAAGCGTGTTTTGGCAAAAAGCGCTTACGAGTTGTTCGATTATGATGGAATTCCATTGTCGCAGCCCGGAAATAGGTTGTATCTTAAACGTTACTATGCTTGATTGTGCATAGTAAAAACATTGTATATATGCTTTGATTGTGTGTGTGTGTCACAATGTGACTTTTAGAGTTTTTATATGGTTAGTAATCCACTCTTCATTTGTTGCATATGTCAGAATCTTTGGAACCATTTTTTGGTTATGCTGATGGTGCTAGTCATAGTACCCAGAACCTATCTTATGCAGCATGGGCCATATTCACTCCAAGTGATGAGTTAGTGAGTTTTCAAGGGATTTTTATTAGTCGTTATATGAACAACATAGCTAAGTATAGAACATTGATTGAACTCCTCTCTGATTCCATTTTGCTTGGCATTTGCCGAATCATCATTAGGCTAGACTCACAACTTGGTGTACTACAACTTATGGATATTTATACCGTCCGAAATCCAACTATTTATCATATGTTCCTTAGAGTTCGTCTCTTGGAAATACATTTTGATTACATTCAATATCAACACATTTCCAAAAACTTTAACACATTGACTAATTCTTTAGCGAATTACGTGTTAAACAGAAATTTACAACATATGTAAAGAGTAAATTTTCAATGCACATCAACGGTTGAATAGGATTACACATAACCATACAAAAGAACTAAAAGTAAAATAGATGGATGTTCAAAGCTTTTACAAAAATTTATGTCCAAGACATGTTGGTCATCTGACCTCAAAACCTCAAAATTCATACAGCAAATCATCCTAAGCATATCCAATGATGCTCATGATAACAGGTCACTACCTGAGCTATCATGCACAATATCCTCATCCAACAACTAGGTACACAAATAGTATGGCATTGTAGTCTCATCAATAACTCCTCGATCCGGACATCCAGTGTACTGAGGGTTAACCCCTCTATATGATCCTACAACTCCGCCAGTGTCTTGGCCAGATCCAAATCCTGGAGAAATGCTCTTCCGACATTTCTCCTCACTGGTTCACCCACCTCCTATTGATGACCCATTGGTCGAACAACGACAACATCTGTATACATAAGAACATTTTTAGTTTAGTTTTGCAAACATCAAAAAACAGAAAAACATGTAAAAACTCAAAAAAATAAAAAAATACATGGTCAAAACAATTTACCTATAGCACTCCATTGAGACCCATTGGTAATCTCAAATCTGGATCTCCACGAAAATCCATCCATGCATATGGATTCTCCTCGATGACAATATGTTGTCAACGGATCCAACTGAAGAATGCAGTAGAAAATGAGATTGATGGCTCACTAGCATGTTTATCCATCAACACTACCCATCTCTGCATCCATCGATCCCTAGGACTAGTTAAACTTAGTGACACATGTTGAGGTTGCATCAACAAAATTCTCTCCAATGTAAAACCAATCAAGATTGAACCATATCCAAATTTTTTTATCTTACTGCTCTTTACTTTAGTCAGCTACTCTTTCATCAAAGAGAGTACTACCTCACACCATTTGAATATAGGTGCAAGGCACTCAAGTGCATGCTGCATGTATGATCTATTCGCCATATGAAGTCTTGCACTACCTGCCAACTTTGCGATAGTAAAGAGGATTGTTCGCAAGGGCAAATCACGAACATCCCTAATGTTTACCTTCCCATATTTGCTAGGGTGTGTACCTAGCCAGTAGAATTTACAAATTTAGTCCCTCACTAATTGACCCCCATGGGCAGAACCTGAAAGAGAAATGGGGGCACCATGTCTCGACAATCCTGTGAGAAAGTAAATATCATCGATCAATATAAGGACGTTTTTTCCCCTATGTGAAAAACTTGTTCCCCTAGATCCCATGAATGAACCAAGAACTGTAATAGTTCTAACTGTTGCCTCATCATAGATAACCTGAAATATTTGAGTAACCCATAATCTCTAAGGGCCTTAATAGTACCAGCATCATTTAGGGCAACCATATCGTGTTCTTCATGTTCTCTTTCACACCAAGTGATAGGCATTCTTATCTGATCAACATCTGAAATCACATCATAGGTTTAGTTAGGATACATTTAATGAAAAAAACCAATGATATTTTGGGTAGAAATGATGAAGCAAATTTCTAAACTGTTGTAGAGTAGTTCCCCTTTTGATTGACTACAATGCGGTGTAGTTTTAGATGCATTGGGGTGTGCTAATCCTAGGGCATGGTAAATTTTCCCTAAGGACTCCAAAACCCTAAATTTTTTGCCTAAAATTGAAAAAGAATGACCTTAAATGAAAGAGAAGAGGTAGATCTCTTACCTGGTTTTGATGGCATGAAGAATGATCCACAGAAGCTCCCATAATTAGCTATTGAAGTTTGAGGTAAAAGCTAGTTCAAAGCATAAAAATTGAATGGTAAATGTCAAATGGTAAAAATAACTTGGTAAATTCTTGTTTTATTGTTATTTCATATTCATTAAAAGAATAGACTATAGTTTTTACCTATTTTTACCAATGAAACAGGTATGTTTAATCTGTTTGGTGGTTCTTTGAGCAGGTTTACAGCTGACATAGTGAATTTGACGTGCATGATCATAAGTTGTAATTTTGACCACAGAGCATACTTTTGTCTCTTTTTCAAGCTTTCTTAAACATCGAAAAATGAACCCCCCTAGAGTCCTCTTTAATCTCTTTTCAGACTCGAAATATGAAAATAATGTTGAGTGCTTGTCCTTTTGAGCTCGTAAACTGATTGGAAACGACATATACTCAGTATAAGTTTAACCCTTTTTCGGATTGAGATAGATTACTTACGAAAAAGGAATACGTTGATCGAACATGGTCAATAGGTTCTCTCTTGTAATATTTTACGTTTTTTCAGACTTGAGAGATAAATTTATGAAAAAGAACTTATGGAGTTTTCTTTTTGTTCCTTTTCAAACTCTCTAAAAATGAAAAGGATTGAGTTCTCATTGTCGTTAAACTCGTTAAAACATCAAATAGTGACAAACTTGTCCATCTTGACAAGACCGAGTTTCAGCTTCACTAGACTCGTTAAAACATTGCATAGGGATGGATTCACCCAAAGGGTGGAATTATACTTCAAGAATATGTTATCCTCCTCAAGCTTGTTAAAAAATAAAGAGATAATGGTTAGAAATGACTGGGGAAAATGGGAAAAGGGATAAATCACTTTATGGTAGCAAGTCACTCTTGAACATGACACTTTCACTTCATCTCTATGACTATTTAGGTTGGGTTATTTGCTTGATGGTTATCATACCTATGGTCTATCACACCATCCATCACTTTGGTTTTGGGTCAATGCTACCAATTCATTCAATGTCACTGACATGTTCAAGAGAAGTTACTCAGTAAACTTCATCATTTGCAATACTCGTAAACCTTCATTTTCATGACCGTGATTCTTGAACATTGTGTTTTCATTCACATTCTGTCTACGAAATCATTACACTCGGTTCGAGTCATTGATGGGGGACACATCAAGGCCCTCCTGCAATGAGTTGCTTCTTGTCAACATCAACACATTATCCAGGAAGTTGAATTAGAAACACCCTTCCGGTACCTTGAGGTTTGCATACATCAATGGCAAGTTTCTCATTTCTAGCGATAGGTTGACATCACAGGCCTTTGACTAAAAGACTATGTATGGTGTTCGACATCAAAACATCTATTCACACCATGCAGAATGTACTGTAGTACCTTGAGAATAATTATCATTATCGGTGATTTCTCTCATGTCTGTTAGCAACTTACATCATTCGCTGGTAATCAGATGGTGTCTTCCCATGTTCGACTTCAAATCACATTTTCAAATGATTAGACTCATACTTGAATGAACGTTTGGACAATATAGAAGACCCCAAATATAGTTTCAGCCATCCAGGCTGTGAATTCAGGAGAGTACTAAATCATCTATATGATGGCTTTACACAGATGGTCATCCTATCCTAGGTCTATATCTATAGACGACTATCTGATTTATGTACATGTAATAAAAAATTTATATGTTGAGTATGGGTATGCCTTCCCTCAACAATTCATGAAAAATTCAAAGATATCATGATATTATGTACTGTAATTAATGCAGGTCACTGTCTACTTCAGATCCTCCTCATCACATCATAAATCATATCACTCGACATTATCATTTTTGACTTCATGCTTTAGGGGGAAATTGTTACAGGTCTATTTGGGCACATCATTCCTGACGATTAGATCAGTACAAATAGGGCTCATCAAACCCTAATTCAGTTGCTACGTGCCCTAGACATTTTATCATATTGAATGTTTCCATCCATGAAAATTTCCTAGCTTGAAACCCTACTAAAATGCCTCTTTGGGACACTTGGTCAGGGGAAACTACGTTGCAGCGCACTTAGGCCCACTTTAACCTGCATTGGGCAAGGATGAGTGAAATTGACATAAGATTTTGGGAATATTCCTTGATTCTAAAGCATTCTAGAAGGATGCCTAGCTCTTATCTCATCCCATGAGCTCGTTTTTGGATAGGGTATGGATCAATTAACCCTTATCCTCTCATCCCTTTCTCCATGGAAACTAACTATCTAATTATGGAAAACCATTCAATGCCCAATTTATGACAAAACCACTTGCATTTCCCTATAAATTGACCACTCATCATAGGGATCAGGAGGCTAAGAACTTGGATATTATAGAGAAATACTATTGGGTTGAGACTTTAAATCATTTTCAAGTAATGTTATGTTGCTGGATTAATGTTCTATTGGTGTGATGAGGGTTTGGACTAAGCTGGATGAGTGACATGGGATCGAACCACATTGGGTGTAAATTCTCCTTCTATCAATCAATAAAGTTGTTTGTTCCTTTTCCAATACTTTTGTCTATATATATGATGAATGTATGTTCAAACATTGTCGATTCCATTTGTTTATAGTAAATAGATTTTATGCTTTGATTGTTGTCATCTTTTGTTTATGTTGGCAGGTACCAATTGAGTGAATTCAATTTGAGCGGGAGGGATGGGAGAAATTCAAAGGAGATTAAAGGAAGCAAAGGATCACAAGTAGGTTCCTTTATCTTATCTAACTATTGTAGGAAAAGGTTAAACATCTTTACTTCTATTGTTCTAAGTGTAACTACCCACTTAGGGAAGATGTACTTATCTATAGGTATAAATTCCAAATAATAGTCTTGCTATCAGATGTGATGTAAATTGTGCCCCTCCATCTGAAACTATCTCTCGAGGAGCTCCGTACTATGCAAGAATTTCTTCAAATAAAAAGTCTGAGACAACTTGTTCTGTTTCTTTCACAACAACCTTTGCCTCTATCCACTTTGTTACGTAATTTATACAAACTAGAATGTGAGCTTTATATTGTGAAGGTGGATTAAATGGCCGAACGAAATCAATAGCCCATTTTTGAAAGGGATCAAGAGCTATTAGAGGTTGTAATGGAATTTCATTTTCCTGACCAAGTTGATCCATCAGTTGGAAACTATCGCACCATATAACATATTTCCTTGCATCACAAAAAGAAAAAGGCCAGTAGTATCTCATTTGTAACACCTTATGACATGTCCGCTTATCTGCAAAGTGTCTCCCACAGGGACCATCATGAGCAACTCTCAGAACATCATAGATGTCATCTCCACTTATGCAGCACCGAGTTTCCTGATCAGATCCAGTATAGAAAAGATATCCCTTTATCCATGAGTAATGAGCACTGTGATGGAGAATCCTTCATTGTTCTCTGTAAGATAAGTGTTGAGGCACTTTTCTTGAAGCAAGAAGTTAGCAACATCTACATACCATGGAATGTGAGTAGAAATTGCAAAAAGAAGTTCATCTAGGAAACTATTCTCTAAATGTGTACCTTCATCACTACTATCCATCCTAGATAGGAAATCTGCAACCACGTTATCTTTCCTTGGTTTGTCTACAATGGTAATATCCAATTTCCGAATTAACAACAACCATCTTGTAACATGACCAAGGATTATTGGTTTTTTCATCAGATACCTTATAGTTGTATGATCAATGTGCATGAAAGTAGGATATCCTGTGATGTAATGCTGAAATTTATTAACAGTGTAACTAACAGCCAAGAACTCATTTTCAGTTACTGAGTAGTTTAATTTAGTAGGGGTCAAATTCTTGCTGACATAGTAAATTACATACGGCTTCTTGTCCTCCTGTTGCCCCAAAACTGCTCCTACTGTTGTTTGAGAAGAATCAGTAGAGATGTACAACATGAGCTTCCAGTCAAGACCACGTAATATCAGAGCCTTGCAGACTAGTTCCTTGATTTCTACAAAAGGCTGCTTCACATTCATATATCCACACAAATTCTACATCTTTAGGCAACAATTGAAAAAGTGGGAATGTTATTTTAGAAAAAAGTTCTATGAAACACCTATAATAGCCAGCATAACCAATAGATTTGTGTACTTATGTCGGTGTCTTAGGCATAGGGAATTTTAAAATTACCTCAACCTTTTCAGGATCAACCTGAATTCCTACAGTTGAAAGCAAGTGTCCCAACACTATCCCTTCCTTCATCATCATATGACATTTGACTGTACTTAGAGAAACATGTCTTCCTGCATCTTTCAAAGACTTTCTCTATTTTTTTCAAAGCTTCTATAAAGGAATCCCCATATGGGGTAAAGTCATCCATGTAAATCTCGACAATGTCATTGATTAGATCAGAGAAAATTCCTAATATGTCCCTTTGAAATGTAGCAGGTGCATTACAAAGGCCAAATGGAAGGCCTTAGTAGGCAAAGGTTCCCCAAGGGCATGTGAAGGTAGATTTTTCCTAATCTTCAGAGCTATTTGTATCTAGTTGTATGCATTATATCCATCCAGAAAGGAGAAAAACTCCTTCCTCGCTAATGTGTCAAGGACTTGCTTGATAAAGGGTAAGGGAAAATGGTCTTTCTGAGTTTCTTTGTTTAGTTCCCTATAATCAACAGAGATCTGCCACTTGCCATTCTTCTTAGGAACAACGACCAGCAGGGAAACCCATTGACTTTCTGATATTGGATAATCAAAGCCCACATCTAATAGCTTCCTCAATTCATCTTTGACAATGTTTTTTAAGGAAGGATTCATTCATTGATGAGTACATAAATCAGCAAGGATTCCTTTCATATCGATATACTCCCAAGAAAAAGCTCATTTATGCTCCCAAACGACTTTTAGTATGTATTCTCTGCTTCTATTTATTTTTGCTTCATCTGAAACATGTCTAGCTATGATGACAATGTGCTTAGGATATCAGTTCTCAGGTTGTCCAACAGATTCCCAATTTTAGCCTTTGTAACTACACTACTGGATGTTTTGAGAGTTTGGATTCCCTACCTTTGTCTCACAACCCCTCGTGAGAACTTGATGCATAATTCATAGTTGATATCAAATTCCTCCTTTCATATATCTCCTTTCCCCACTATGTTCAATAGCTCCAGATATTCCTCCCTCGGTGCCTTGAGGGAAATGATATTCTAGATATTCTTGCCCAAGTCACTGTGGCTAGATCTCTACAAACTATATTGAAAACGTTCCATAAAATCTTCCATATTCTCATCCTCTTTCTGCATAATCTTAAAACTTTCTTCCTTTACGTCCTGATATTTTCAGTAGTCCTGATATTTCTCAAGGAAAATTATCTTCATACCTTCCCATGTAGCAATTAATTTTCCTCCCAAACCCATAAACCATCTCAAAATTGTCTCCTTCAAAGTAGTAGGAAATATCTTCAATTTCTAAGCATCAGAAATGTAATCATACCCTCAAAAAATAATGTCAAATTCAAAGAGGAATGTCAGATCCTTGGAAGTAAGACCATGGAAGTTGAGTAGTGATGTATTGATGGTGCTGTACCCACAAACATTTAGGGGATCACCCCAGTATGAAGTCCCAACTAGACCTCACATCATTTGGTGTGGGAGTCCCATCTGATATGATGGCCCAGTTGCCATTATCTTAAATATTTGCCTCAACTCTTGCTTGTTAGCACAGGAGAGTGGTTTTCTTTGTCTTTGAGAAGTGAGGTTCACATGCCTGGTGAGTGTAAGTGTTACTTGTGTCAATGGTCCTTTCACTGTAGAGGGAGATAGGGTGAGAGTGAGCCCCAAGTCGCTTTGGAGAAGTCCCAACTCTGCTAGGAAAACACAACACAATATGACATGCACAACTTCTGGCAGAATATTCCACATGGATGCGATCGTCACAAAACACAAGGGAAGATAACATGTATAACACTAAGTGGATTAGTCCGCATGAGTGCAATGGTTGCTATACAAAGTTTTACGTGAAAGGTTTGTCTGATGTCCGAGAGAGTATTCTACATGGACGAGACAACGTTAACAACATATACAACACATTTCCATTAAAAAATGTGTATTAAAACAAGTGAATTAGTTCAAGTGTTAAACACAGGTTCAAGCAACATGCATTACAATGGTTAAATATTAGTCTTACAACAAAAACAATACATGTGTGAAAACGTTTTGGCCTTTTACCAGGCTTCTGAATTAAGTGAAAGTTCCAAGACACATTGTTACACCATACATCACTAACCCCATGTGAGGGATGTTGGAACCACTTCTTACTCCTCAAAGAAAATATGAGAAACTCTTTTGACTATGTGGGAGGAGCTAAGGTGAAAAGTCCTTTTCATGTACAAATGAGGGGGTACTTATAGCCAAGGGTGAAACTAACCCTTGTGGTTATTCGACTACCCTCATGACTGTTTGACTTCCATGATTTTTTTACTTTACATGACTCTTTGTACAACAAGTGGGTCTCTTGGAATTACACATTACATTACATTGATAGATAGTATGCCCCACAGTGGAGATGTGGATGACATGACTCATAACATAACTCAACATGACAATGATAGTACATTCATACTGTTGGTGTGCATGTCGAGATGCAATGTTGCTGGGTGATGGACGTCCTCATGGTGTATCAGAGCTTCACCTCCGCATGGAAAAGTGTGCAGAGTCCTTGATGGTCGTTGGTTCACTTGATGTTGCTTTTGCACATTTCTCCTTGCTTGTATTTTGGAATGCTTGACAGGTTCGTCTGTTCGTGAAAGGTGCATGTTCATTCATTCATCCATCTTTGAGCACATCTTGCATGTTCGCTCATCTGTCCGTCTACGAACACATCTTCGCATGCTCATCCATTTGCAAGCATATCTCTTTACATGCATCATTTGTTCGTCTATTGGTGAACCTGTTGTTATAGACATTTTTGGGCACTTCAACCCCAATCATAAATTTCCATAAACTGAGGGCTCCTAAGTCCCTAAAAGTGTTGCTTCACTGCCTAAAGTAACAAGGTCAACGGATTATATCATCTCCCAGAAGTTCTCCACTGAAAACTACTCATAAATGGTCAAAACTGGACCATAATGAAAGCTCAATGCAGGGGGTGCGATGCATATCACCTTCCCAGTGTACAAGGTGTGATGCATACTATTTTTCTCCTCTGTAGGGTGCGATGGTCGGGAATGGACAAATGGCAGGGAAACAAATGCAAGGTGGAAGATCATGGAATCTTCCAGAAGCTTCCCCTCTGACACTTGCCACTCCATTTTCGACGAGGGATGAATAAGAGATCATCATTCTCCAAGTGGAAACAGGAACTATCAGAGAGAGGACACTAATCAAGATCCCAAAAGATGAGTCACCTCTCTGTAATCATCTATATATGGATCCCTCATCACAGAGATCCAGAGGCTGGAATTTTGTATCTTATATAGAAGTGTTGTTGGTTTTCTTGTGTATATTCACAGTGTTGGGTGATCTAGCTTTGCTTGAGGTGAAGAAGGGCTTCTTAGCTGGAGGATGATGCTGGGTCAGAGCACATGGTTGTAATCCTCTTGCTATTTTTTTTTTCTGAATAAAGCTATTCTTGTTTCCTTCCATATTCTTGTGTACTTGTTTATATATATGCATTTATATGGTTAATGCGCATCTGATCATGTATTATTTATGAATTTAGATCCTAGTTTCTTGCATAGTAGTATGTTGTTGTGATTCCACAGGTCCTTGTAGTTGGGCAGACAAAGAAGAAGTGGCAAAACTCTATCAAGAAGGAGGGGAAATCAAACGCAAGACTCAGGTTGGCCCTCTTGGTTCTCCTCTCATCTATTTTCATAAAAGGAAGCAATAGTAGACTTTGATTGTTTGTTTCTAAGATAGCCACCCATCTTAGTGGGAATAGCAGCATCCGAGTGGACGCTATTCCCGGATAACAAAATGGTGACTCCGCTGGGGAGCGACTAGATTACTTGTTATCTTATCTATCCTTGTTTATTTTATAAACATATAGACGAAGCCTAAAGTCAAGCCAACTAGCCTTCGAACTGCATTTGTCATACAAATGCAAAGTAGATCAATGCTGCTTCAGTCAATCTCCATGTTTTGTTTATAAATTAAAAAATAGATCTGCAAGCAATCTAATTTCCCTGAGTGGTGGCTCTAGTAACCTCTTAGATCACCCATGTGTTTTACATACACTGATCTTTACTTATTCAACCTAAACACTTGAACTAGAATGCAAATTGTGAGTGAAATCTCGTTCAAAGTCTCACACTGCTACCATCGCACCTTACCTTCAAGGCAGCCTATATGCATCACACTTCCCGAGTGGAGTAAGTGCGTTGCATACTGAGTTCACTGTGTAACAGGTGTGATGGTCAGGGAGGATTAACTTTACCCTCCGACTGGGGATTTTTCTCACTGCTTTCAGTCTTATTCAAGAGTTTTGTTGTCTGCAGTCAGTGTACTTCTATGAAAACCCCCTTCTCTTGCATTATTCTGCCTCCTTAGTGTAAAGAACTATAAATGTTTTTATGTATTGTGCATCGTTTTTAGTTCTCCTTTGCAAAAAGTAGCATAATCGTACTGTTGTCGCTAGATCTGAAAGTGTTGTAGTTGTCGTTTTCAGTTTTAGAAAGCGATTCCATTGTTCTAGATAGTCGATTATACAGTTACTGTTGCATTGGATTTGAATTATTAGTTTTAAAGTGTCGAAAAACAATTTCCATTTCAAAATTTCAAAGTGTCTTTCTTGCTTTCACTTCGTTTTGAAAAAGAATTTTGTTGAGTACTGTTGCTTTAAAAGTAATTCGATTTTGCACATAGATTTCTTAACGTCATTCACACATTAAGAGAGTTGAAAAACAAATACATGCATGTGCATTTGCATTTTGATTGCTTGGCTTGATTTAGGATTGTGAATTTAGCGTGTGCTCTGTGCTCTGTGAAGAAAAGATGCTTGACTTTCTTCCCTTTAGTAGCTAGGATTTTCATTGCTGAAAGAAGATAAAACATTTTTGTATCATCTTAGACTGCATTTTAGGAACTATACATACATCACGTGGTGAACCTGAAAGGAAAACTATTAAGCAAGATCAACTTAAAATAAATTCAATGAATCTAACAACGCTTTGGAACTTAACGCACAACATCTAGAGGTCTAGGCTAGAGACGTATTCTGGCGTTGTAAAGCCTGGTAACTGTTGCTTTCAGTGTTGGTTGGGTGATTCCTCCACTCTGAAACGGAAAGTGTCAGTACAGACTTGTGCTCCCATGTACCATCGAGTATATATTGGGAGACCACAATAGGCTGCATCCTTTATCCTTAGGAAGTCGTGTCTGCCGCCCTATCGATCACAATGCACCGAAAACAGCATTCGGGAAGATTGGCTGCCGTACCATAAAAAGTATTTTGCAGTTTTGCGATTGGTTTGGTAATCCTCTCTGCCTAGATCTCCAGAGAAGTCCATTTTGCTCCTTTTGAGACTCCTTAAAAGAAAAGGTCCTCTAAGAACTTGTCACTTCAAGCTCAATAAAAATCAAAGGCGACTAGAGTCATCTTTTGTTTTTTCTCGACTCTTTAAAATTGAAAAAACAAGTTGTGTCCAAGCATCTAAAAATTTTTTTTAATCGGAATAACGTCACAAATTCCCTCGTTGATCTTCAGGTTGAGAAAATGGAGTCTACCAACCAAGGATTTCCCCTTGGAGGAAATCCTAGTCCCTTCTCCTCTTGGGGAGATGTTGGTCCACCCCATATGGCCACTTTGTCACTTCTAGGATTGACAATTGGTTTGCCTGTCTGGCTCTTCTCTACCTCTGTCGTTCAGAATCCCGTAATTCCTAAACAGACTAATCAGCAACTAGACGACACTAAAGTTGTCTCCCAACCTTCTACTTCATCTGATTCTCCCTCTCCTCCTTCTTCTTCACTTGATAAAGCTGATAAAGCTAAAAGTCAAGTAACTGAGAAGAAGAAGAAGCGGAAAGAGAAAAAGGAAAAGAAGAAAAAGGAACCAAAATCAAAAGGGGCCAACCAAGTATCGTCTAGCGAAAATTCACACACCACACAGTCAAAACCTAAATCTCCTTGTGTCATTTGCAATGGAGACCATTATCACCGAGATTGTCCCTGCATCCCTCAGATCTTAAGGGACTGGTCTCGTTGTTTGCACAATTTGGTAGCATCAACCTCTGGCGATCATGTTGAATGCTCACCATCAACCAGTGAAAGTGAAGCACATGGACAAAGAAGGAATCCTAAACTTCCTTGTAAGTTTTATGAAGGCGACCACGCCGTCCACCATTGCCCCTTCCTTGAAGAGGCTAAAAGTGTTTTGGATAATCGTCTGGTTTCATCACTACGACTTCCTCCTGGATATCAAAAACTCTTGCTAAGCCCTCCACCAGTTGAAAATCCGACTAGCCCGTCATTGTGGTCAGCCAAAGCACCTATCATTGAAAATGAACCCTCTGAATCCATACCAGATGAAAGTCAAAGGGTCGATACGGCAGTTGACCCAGTCTTGCCTTCAAAGTGTTCATCTTCGAATGATACCATCACTGGAGAGAAAGAGAATGACACTGTTCAAATTCTTTTCATCAACACAGACTCCAATGAGCTTGGGGGTAGTCCTCCTGTTCCTTTATCGCAGGAAGGAAATTCATCAGGGTCATATCCGGCCATCTATTCAGTCCCATCACCAAGTAACCTAGTCGTTTCCTTTGACTGGAATCTACTAGGCAGACCCCGTTTACCAGCTAGTGTACCATTTAGAATTATTGTACAAGCTTACATAATGGTTATGGCTGGTACCATCATTGATGAAGGGGCTTTTGTGAGTATCCTTTCATCAATTTCTTGGAAAGAGCTTGGTTCGCCATCGCTTTTGCCTGAAATGAGAAATCTGACAGGCTTTGACAAGGGAACCAGTCGACCTTTAGGGATCCTTCCAAATGTGCCCATTAATTTGAGAAGGAAAACTATTCAAATGAACGTTATGGTAGTTCAAGGACCTTTAGATTATAATCTACTCCTTGGACGCGACTATATTTATTGCATGGGAGCTATTGTCTCCTCACTCTTTAGAGTAATGTGTTTTCCGCACGAAGGCAGAATGGTCAAGATCATAGACCAAATGTCATTCCCCAGTTCACACATCGCAAGTAGTCAAATGCCATCCCTAAATGGTCTTTTCACACAAGAAATGTCTCATCGGTCTCCAGTCCGTCCACCTGATGAACGCGAGTGATTCAGGAAGGTGTCACTGAAACCCAAGGGGCATGCACCCTAGTCTGTTTCGGCAGGAAAACCTTAGGTATAGAGTGGATTTCCATGAGGGATATATGACTATTCTGGCAAACTCGTCCAAATGGATGGGGGAACGGGCTGGAATAAGATACCTTCGTCAAATTTATGTGAGTGGAGGTGCATCTGTGCCATTCACCTTTGTCTGTTTCGATAGACATCGCCGAGAAAGAATTTTTCTTGGTAACTTGGAAATTTCTCGCTATACTTGGGGGCATGCAAACCTTTCCACATGCAAGTGAAGAGCGGCTATTTATTTTTAAAATTTTTAGGACTTCTAACCCTTTAAACCCGTAAGGCTAGTCGTTTCCTAAATTGCATAAAGAAAGGATCCGGGGCAAAGCTTCAAAAGGTGCAAGCTCCATAAAAAATGGCATCTTGAATGAGACATTCCTATCATATGACTGGCGAGCAATGTTGTCGTAGAGTTCAAGCTCGTTAAAAAATAAACTCTCCACGAGAAATTTTAGCACATAGTTCAAGCTCGTTAAAAAACAAACATAAGTCATGAGCAAGTGTTTCCCCCAGCATTTAAGCTCATTAAAAAATGAACTGGTAAATAACCATTGTGAATTCCTTATCGCCAGCTTTTGAGCCTTGGTCATGTTCTCGCAATCACCTCCACTCTGTTTTAGCCAATCATTCACCCCCATATGATTGTTTACCCCTTCGAGGAACATCTGCGAAGAGTGATTTTGCTAGCCATCCTTGTGACACTGCCGTGATTGGAAAATTCCAATCTTACTGGAATCAGCTGCTACTCGAACCATCACCTGTTTCCTCGAAAACGGTCATCTTTAGCTCTTTCCACTGACTCGTAAAAACATGAAAATTGCCGAGCGATTGCTCTCCATCTCGTAAAAGGCATCAGAAGTCTATCCTCCTCTAGATTTTATCTTTTTGGACCTAAGGGAACATTACACAAAAATATTGAGCACTTGTCTTGTTCGGCTCGTTAAAACTATCGAAAATTCATCCCTTTTGTATTATTTTACGCTTTTTCAGACTTAAGGGATTATACAACAAAAAAGAATATTTGGAGTCTTCTTTCTGTTTCTTTCAGACTCTCTAAAATTGAAAGAGACTTAGTTATCTTTGTCGTTAAAATCGTTAAAACTGAATAGCGACAAACTCATCCAAATGGATGAGAACGAGTTTCACTGTCGCTAGGCTCGCTAAAATACAATGACAGGTTCGCCTGAAGGGCGGATTACAGAACAAGCATATGTTATCCTCCTCAATATTGACAAAAATAAAGAGGTACTGGTCAACAATGACTGGGGAAAATTGGGAAGAAAACTTGAAGAAACTTTAATGGTAGCAAGTCGCTCTTGAGCATGACACTTTCCTTCCACATCCATGCCAGGTTGGGTTGTTCTGTTCACTGGTCATCACCATTGGTCCGTCACACCATCCATCTTTAGGGTAAATGCTACCAATCCATCGTTAGTGTCGTTGATATGTTCAAGAGAAGTCATTCAGACAATTCACCTGTGTCTCACCCACTGCAATACATTCATTCTTCATTCCTTCATCACTGCCACCCTCAACCCTGTATCGTCAGTTTGTTTTCACCTCCAAAATCATTTTCTTTGTTCCATGTCATTGATGTTGGATTCATTAATGCCCTGCTACGAAAGGTCACTTCTTGTCAACATCAGCTCATTATCCAAGAAGTTGACTTAGGAACACCCCTTTCAGTACTTTGAAGCTTGCATGCCTCAATGGCAAGTTTCTCACTGTCGGTGACAGGTTTACATCAATGGCCTTTGACCGAGAGATTTTGCATGGTGTTCGATGCCAAGTCCTTTTCACACCACGTAAATTGTACTATAGTACCTTGAGGGTCATTGTCATTATTGGTGATTCCTCTCGCACCTATTAACAGCTTACATCATTGGCTGGTAATGAGGCGATGTCTTTCCATGTTCGACTCCAGAACATTTTTCACATGGATCGACTTGTACTCTGAGTGAAGATTGAACAAGTTTCTAAGACCTCAGATCTAGTTTCATCCATCTGGGCTAGGATATATTTAGGAATATAAAAATATCCACTGTACATCATTGCCGAACAGATGATCATCCAAATCAAAGGATGATGTGTCCATATCATCAGTCTGTCACACAAACGATTGTCTGTCCTATGTACATGAAAATGAATTTATAAA